>JACEFZ010002112.1:180000-358222 GCA_014155875.1 Cepaea nemoralis
ATGATGATGATGATGATGATGATGATGATGATGATGATAACGATGATGATGATGGTGGTGATGGTGGTGGTGGTGGTGGTGATGATGATGATGATGATGATGATGATGATGATGATGATGATGATGATGATGATGATGATGATGATGGCGGTGATGATGATGATGATGATGATGATGATGATGATGATGATGATGATGATGATGATGATGATGATGATGATGATGATGATGATGATGATGATGATGATGATGATGAACATTAAATTGTACGAAACTTGAAAAAGTCACAAATCAACTGAATAACGCACAGACACCTCTGAATATAAAGTGTTAAAAAACACGGCGTGTCCTTTAGAGAACATTGCATTCAACCCCAGTCTCTATCGACTGTTTGTGATTAACTGGGCAATTGTACGTTTAGCAGCTTGCTATTAGAGATCAGTGTGATCAAACGAATAATAGCGCTCATTCTCAAATTTCCTGTGCGCTGATGGTAGGAAAGTGAGTTCATTCCCTACACCAAACAGTTTTACCTAGACATTGGTTTCTCGTTCAGAAAGCAATGGCACACTACTAAACGTAAAATTGCCCACAAAATCAGCCTGAAGTTGATCGCTATGTTCTGAAATCCGACTGCTCAGCACATGAAACGAAGCCCTTATGCGGCCATCAGAAAAGACATTTTAAGCGTGTTAATCCTCTCATCAATGCCGATCTCCATGTGTTAAAAAATACTATTTCCAATTCAATGAACAACAATAAAAACCAATAAATAAATAAATAAATAAATACATAAATAAATAAATAAATAAATACAAGTAAACATATGTATCCAACTAGATGTTACTATGCAGAGGGTAGATGCGAAACTTACAATCTGATGTGAGAGCTTGTTTCGGGTATAGTGTTAGTGCAGCGAAGCAAGTCTCATCAGTCGTTGTATCTCCAAAGTAGGTGTAGTGGTCGGTAGAGAGGGAATTGTACACACAGGATGTCTTGATCTCATCGCCTGGGAGCAGCTCAAATGGAGGGTTGTATCTGCAAGAAAAAAAATAAACAGGGTAATTTATTTGTTAAATAAATGCACGGGTATTGACTGGCCTCATAAGCATACAGGAATACCTCGGTTTTAGTTGACTTCGGTTATCATCGATTTCGGTCTTCGTTGATATTTTTCCGCGAAAAATTGTTCTCCGTGTTTGTCGGTTGCCTCGGATTTCGTCAGCGTGTCTACGTGACCTCGATGCTAATTTTACGAAAGCAAAGGGACCCACGCGTTCTTCTGCTCAGTTTGACATTGTTTTCTCGCTATGTGAGACTTTTCTTTTAGCTCCATCATGGGACCAAAGAAAGTTTCCAAGGCCAGCAACCCTTAGAAGAAGAAGACCAGGAACACGATCGAGTTGCAGAAAGAAATCATTGAAACATACGACAGTGGCATTAAGATTGCTAAAATGGGCCGCATGAAAGGGGAGTTGCCATCCTCAATTAAATTTCTTTGTTGTGAAAAAGGAAGCAATAAAGGAAGCTAATGTAGCGTAATGCGTGAATGTGCTGATGAAACAGAGATCACAAACAGTTTAAGATGTCGAATAGATATTATTAATTTGACTTAATCAAAAAGAGTTAGATGGCGATTCTGTTTCAGAGGCAATCATATTTCAAAAAGGCCAAGCTGTTGTATGCCGATCTCATTTAGAAAATACCAGGGACGAGTGTTAGTGTAATTAGTGATTTTAAGGCCAGCAGAGGATGGTTTGAAAAATTCAAGAGGCGCACTTGGCATAAAAAAAGACAAGAAGACCAAGAAGGGAATTGACCCCAGAAAGTGCCTTGATTCCTAAGGTCCGCATGGAGGGGGATTGCCCAAAGAAAAATATATGTACCTCTCTCTTCCCTCCTCCCCGTCTTCCTTACGCCAAGAAGAAAAGGTAAATGTAAAAAAAAAAAAAAAAAACAGGTAAATGCATGTTAAATGTTCATTTATTCTTTACACTAGTCTTTTATATTCATTTTATATTAATTTCTTATTGTTTTTAGCGTTAAACACTCTATTTATTCTCTATAAAATGAGGGTTTTTTTAAATGTATTTTGGAGTGTCTAGAATTAATTAATTGGATTTACATTGATTCATATGGAAATAATTGCATCTGTTTTTGTTGTTTTCGGATTAGGCCGATTGTTTTCGGACGGATTGTCGACGAAAACCAAGATATCTCTGTAGCTGACATTAGAGGATATACAGGACATGAGAATTAAAGAGACTTCGTTTAAACAAACGGGGTCGCGCTAGTGAAGTTGGTTGCGAACTGCAATGGTTAGGTCATATCACGGTACAACGCGTGTTATACATCTGGGCTTGTCGCTTGTCAAAGTGAGTAAAACATTGGCCACATATTCCTCCTTGTTCTCAGGGCTACAAAATATGAGGGGGATACCACATTACAGACTCATAGCACGAAATTGCTTCAGGATAAGTTCCTATTATTTATTTGGGCAAAGAGACACAACTCCTCGTGTAACTGTAGCTTTCAATGTTATATTGTCCCTTTTACAATCGTCATGAAAAGAACAGAATCGGCACCCTAGAATTACGGTTGACGTAATTTGATATCTACTTAAAAAGTCTCTTTTCCATAGAATGGTTACTTCTATCGCTACGGCAGACTTACTTAGATATGTACTTTAAAAGCCCCTTTTCCACAGAATCGGTACTCTTGGCATTACGATAGACCTACTTACATGTGTACTTTGAAAATCTCATTTATACACAGAATGGGTACTCCTGCAACTACGATGTACTTTACAATTCTCTTTTCCACACAATCACTAATACGATAGGTTTACTTAGATACGTACTTAAAAAGTCTCTCCCTAACAATATATGTCTTCTCCAACTCAGAATCAGTCACATATTTACGTTTAGCACTGATCAGTCAGAGAGAATGCGACCTTGTATGTAACCCACAAGACACGTCACACAATTACAAACTCACGATACGTTTTGTTTAAAGTACAGGCGTAGGTCAGCATGGCCGAATAGATAAGAACGCGTGTTCTTAAACATCCAGTGTGCTGATGCCGAGATAAGGGGTTCAACACTTACACAGGACAGTTGGACTAAAATGTTGACCTATCGTTCTTGACTTGGGGAGGTAAATTACAAGTACCTCTGAAGACGGACTGAGTTCGCCTCATGGCGAGGGACACTATTAATATGGAAAGCTAATTCACACGCAAAACTCAGTCCAGTACAAATAGAAGTAGTGTGTACGGACTACGCTTGAGCTCAAAGCCAGCCAGCGCAAAAAACAACAAAAAGTAAAGTAAAGGTCCCTATTGCACGCTTAAAGTCGCACTGGACATATGGTGCAAGATCCTAATGCGTATAGTCCAGTGGTCACTCGGCGGCTGATGTGGTCAGTAGCACACAGTCTGTCTTTACTTCCTACGGCATTTCCTGGTACGCGTTTTAGGTTGAGCCTAAAATGTGAAAGACTGGGAGTCATGGAGTGAAAGGCTGGGCCTCATGGATGAAAGACTGGGCTTCATGGAGTGAAAAGCTGGGCCTCATGGGGTGAAATATTGGGTTTCATGGAGTGAGAGATTGGGTCTCCTGGAGTGAAAGATTGGACCTCATGTGGTGAAATATTGGGCCTCATGGAGTTAAAGGCTGGGCCTCATGGAGTGAAAGATTGGGTCTCCTGGAGTGAAAGATTGGACCTCTTGGGGTGAAAGATTGGGCCTCATGGAATGAAAGACTGGGTCTCCTGGAGTGAAAGATTGGACCTCATGGGGTGAAAGATTGGGTCTGTTGTACTCAAACAGAATCCTTTACTTACATACCAGTTGGCTTCAATGACTTAATGGTTAATGAACGCAATCTCACAATTCCCTCGACATTCCTGGTTGAGGGTTCAAAATTAGCTGCAGGTTATTTGGAAGCAGATCGTTTTGAGTTGAATTCAATGGAATTAGCATCGACCGTCCAAAAAGCAATGTACACTTCCTCTTGTTATAGCTCATTCTGTGTGGCGTTCATGATCATGTCTGTCCACAGCAAACTGCTGAATTGTGGTTCCAGATATTGTTGCCGATAAACAGGGACATTTCTCTTAACTAATTAACTGCCATGGGATGATAAATCGTTCTATTCGAACTTCCCGTAACTGCCGTGGGTTTATATATCAATCTGTAGTTGACATATCAATGCAGTAGTTTTCCTTATGCACCTCTCTATAATTTGCAATACAATACAACATGTCTGCTACCATATTAACAACTTTTAAGTCATAACTGTGACTTCCCATTTTCCACCATCCATTTTTGTTTGGTCAAAACCTACTTTTTGTTTGGTCAAAACCTACTTTTTGTTTGGTCAAAACCTACTTTTTGTTTGGTCAAAACCTACTTCTTGTTTGGCTCTGAATCTGTTAAGTACGTGAATAAACAAGAAATTCTTGAATTAACAGTTTTTCTTCAGCATTTTGAAACCCTGTTATACAGTAATTAAGACGTAGCACTTGGCATACAAATAGCACACACAGACTGACCGGGAATCATTTCACCCGCCACAGATACCACATGTTTACAATGCTAAAAGCGCACAACTAGTTCTTTAAACGACACAACAAACAGACCAATGCAACCATAGCCAAGGTTAAAAATAAAATTAATGTCTGCACCTGAAAATGGGGACAAGTTTCATTAAATTAAATATTGCATTTGACTGGGGGAAAACTAGGACCAACTGACGTCCTGAAACAATTCTCGGGATTCTAATTTATTTACTTAAAAGCTAGGACAGTCACGGAAAATCGAGAGGTCAGGGAACCCTATACTCATCATCATTATCTTCTACTATTGCCATCAAGCGACGAGGGAAGGAATAGTTGACGATCCAGCGTCCGATGGGTGGCACTGGATAATGTCATTCCGTGTGATTGTACAATGTCTTTGATGTCATCAGTCCTTTGTCTTCTCGGCGTCCTCTTGCTCTCGTATCAGATCTTCTTTGAAGTAGCGCCACTTCTGATAGTTGATGTTGTTGCATTCTAACGAGATGGCCGAACCATCTGGTCTTCTGTCTGTCAATAAATGTGACACAAGGTGTTGATCCCATGGTCTGTCTGATAAAATCATTTGTTATTCGGTCTCTCATAGTTAAGTTGGCAGATCTTCTCAATCGTCTCATCTCGCAGGTGTTGATTTTGCGAAACCTATAGTGGATATAGAATCGCCGTTGCGAAGGCAGCCTTTTGCAAGATGAAAAACTTCATGACCAATAAAAAGATTTCAGTTGAAACAAGAAAAAGAGTGTTGAGGTGCTACATAGATCCTATGTTTTTGTATGGATGTAAAGTGTGGACAATGAGCAGTCAAGCTGAAAAAACATCTGATATCTGTAGAAACGTAGTTTCTGAGGAAAATGCAAAGAATATCATGGACAGACAGACAAACCAGTGAACAAGTCCTTCAAGAAACAAATGAAGATCGTAAACTGATTAGAGTCATTAGACGTAGACAGTCAACAATTTTTGGGCATGTTATGATAAGAAATGACTTGGAGAACTTGGTGACAACTGGTAAGATCGAAGGGAAGAGACCAAGGGGAAGACCGAGAAGTAAATACCTGGATGTTTTGGCCACGTGGCATGGTGGAGATAGGAACACGGAGCTTATCCACGACTCTGGTGATCGAGTGAGATGGCAAAACATGACCGCCCACACTTATCGGCATGGCGCATGATGGGTGGATAGTGGATGTAAATATTTCCTTGTAAATCATAACCAACCAATAAATGCCAGTGTTCATTGCAGCGTCGTGGAAAAATGACATGCCACGACTTTTATATATATAATATATATATATATATATATATATATATATATATATATATATATATAATATATATATATATATATATATCTATATATACATATATATATATATATATATATATATAAAGATGTCAATTGCAGTGCTACATAGAACCTGTACTTTTTGTAAGGGTGTAACACGTGGACAATAAGCAGTCAAGCTGAAAAACAGCTAATGGCTGTGGAAACGTAGTTTCTGCGGAAAATGCAAAGAATACCATGGGCAGACAGAAAAACCGATGAGTAAGTTCTACAAGAGGCAACTGAAAACCACAAACTGATTAGAGAAATTAGACGCAGACAGTCAGCATTTTGGGGCACATTATGAGAAGAAATAAACTACAGAACTTGTCGACAACTGGCAAGATTGAAGAGAAAAGAACAAGGGGAAGGCAGGGAAATAATTACCTGGATGACTTGGCCACGTGGTATGGTCGAGAAAAGAACACGGAGCTGGTCCACGACTCTGATGATCGCGTAGATGGCGAAGCATGACAGCGATGGAACATTGTGATGATATATGATGTCTTGGCAAAGTAATGAATTACTTATGTTTCACATTTTTCTAGGGCTGGTCTTCTTAACTCATTTTCCTTCCATTGTTCTGCGTTGATGGTGCTTTCACGTATATTATTTTAGTGATATCTTTTGTGGTTATATTTCAGACCATGGTGTGAACAAAAAAACAAGTTCCAATACGCAGAAAGCAATCATTCTTACATGTAATCAGTTGGAGCACTGTAATTGTAGACTTCATCTTTGGTCAAGTCCTGGATTTGTTCACCGTCTCGGTACACTTCCAGTTTCATTGATTTTCCTGCAACAAACGAAAGTAAAATAAAAGTTAACTGATTGACTGCCGAATGTGGCCTTACATTTGGACAGAAGTACTATATATTAGGGTCATGGTATTATTTGTTTTGTTTCGTGGCATCTTACGCACTTTCAGTGCTCATTGAAAGGAAAATTATACTGTTCAAGAAAAGAGCCGCAATCTTATTACAGTTTCAGTTGCAATCTGGTACTAACTTTTATTGACGATGCTGATTCGCCCACAGCAGTCGGTTCTGGCGATGCCGGTCCGTAAGAACAGGACCTCTGTAGGGTCTTGTAGCCCAAAGACCAAATTCTTGCAGCCGGTTCCTGACCGTTTGATCTGAAATTCGACGAGCTTCTGGCATTGACTGGACTGTGAAGGACACAGATGTAAATCGATTCCTAAGGTGACGCAGCCGTATGAAACGGTCTTCGGCAGCAGTTGTGATTCTGGGTCTTCCACTGCGTGGCCGGTCTACAATTGAGATAGTTTCTTGAAATTGCCCCCAAAGGCGACTAATGGTGCTTCTAACCACATTAAATTCTCTGGCAACTACACTTTGTGACTGTCCAGCCTGTAAACGTCCAGCGATGATGAGTCGTTGTACTGTAGTGAGATGAGCCATACTTGCGCATTGAATTTTCAACTGAATTCATTTGAGGATTGTCAATCTTTTAAAGACATTCAATAATATGGTCAGAGAGTTTTGTGTTCAATAAGTTTCACGGGATTATCATCCACCTGTCACGAGTTGTTGTAAAAAACGTTGTTTTGATCTTGACCTCTTTCATGACGTCACGAATCATGAGGCGAGTATAATTCAGGTAACCACGAGAAGTTAATGACCAGATGGACACAGTCGATACGTTGACTAATGTCCAATCAGCGAATATCTTTTATAAAAGTAACACCAGAAATGTTGCGTTTTTTGTTTGTTTGTTTTTTAAACAGTATGTACATGATAATGCTTGTTCCTTTGATTGTTTACCGTGTTTGGTCAAAACCTACATTTTGTTAGACACTGCTAATGGGGTTTATGGTTCTGGATAGTCAGTGAATAAAGTAAGTCATCCTCATCAGCTTCTTCTTCTTTTGCCGTCAAGCTAAGTGAGGGAAATAGCTGACGTTCCATCGCCCGATGGGGAGCACTAGATAGTGTCATTCCTTGTGATTGTACAATGTCTTTGATGTCGTCAATCCATTGTTTTTTCCTCAGGTGTCCTCTTGCTCTCGTATCAGAACTTCTTTGATGTAGCGCCAGTGCTGGTAGTTGATGGTGTTGCATTCTAACGAGATGGCAGAACCATTTGATTTTCTGTCTTTCAATATATGTGGCACAAAGTTTGATCCCACTGTCTAGTTGTTAACATAATTTCTTATATGGTCTCGGATAGTTAAGTTGGCAGCTCTTCTCAATCATCTCATCTGGCAGATGTTTGTTTATCTTAAGTATGATTTGGATAATGTTAAGGTTTGACATTAGTAGCATAGAGTTCGTGGGAATCTATATCTATAAAACAGAGTGTATGTTTGCGTGTGGGGATTTTTGTATTGGATGCGTTCGATAACGGTACATCCGATTGAGATGAAATTTTCTACACGTCTTCCTTTCATTCATTGGCAACCGACTATAATAATTTCTTAATGTAAAATCTTCGACTTATTTAATAACATTTACTTTTCCATTTTCATTATATAATGTTTATATAGCAGGGGGACTTCACTCTAGAAAAGTTATTTCAAGGGGCATAACTTTTAATAACATTTCTATTTACTTTATAGTCATATTGTTGGACTTACTTGCACTATTGTTAAACTCTTTGTCTATAGTTATTTTTAGGCATATGAGTTATAATAAATAATGATATAATCTTTAAGGCATTTTCAAAGCTTTCATAAAAATAATGCATAATGCATAACATTGTAACCCATCTTTTTCTACAGTTTTCATTGAATGGTGTGTGGAAGGACATTGTGTATACGTATATGAATTAAATTAGATGCTCCCCACCAGGGACTGGGTGAAACCGGGTCCGGTCAGACAGACAGACAGATAGACAGACAGACAGTCGGGAACGGGAGAGCTTATATGACTACGTATATGAATTAAATTAGATGCTCCCCACCAGGGACTGGGTGAAGCCGGGCCGGGACAGATAGACAGACAAACAGATAGTCGGGAACGGGAGAGCTTATATGACTACGTATATGAATTAAATGAGATGCTCCCCACCAGGGACTGGGTGAAGCCGGGCCCGGTCAGACAGACAGACAGACAGACAGATAGTCGGGAACGGGAGAGCTTATATGACTACTTATATGAATTAAATGAGATGCTCCCCACCAGGGACTGAGTGAAGCCGGGCCGGGTCAGCCAGACAGACAGACAAACAAGCAGACAGACAGACTGATAGATAGATAGATCCCCTCCAGGGCCTGGGCGAAGCCGGGCCGGGTCAGCTAGTATGCTATATATTATCTGTTGTTTTGTGGACATGTGTATATTTGGGTGTTTCAGTATGGGTGATCCATCCATCATGTGCCATGCCGATAAACGTGGGCGGTCATGTTTTGCCATCTCACTCGATCACCAGAGTCGTGGATCAGCTCCGTGTTCCTGTCTCTACCATGCCACGTGGCCATGCCATCGAGGTATTCACTTCTCGGTCTTCCCCTTGGTCTTTTCCCTTGATCTTGCCAGTTGTCACCAAGTTCTCCAAGCATGGGTGATAGTTGATAAATAAGCGCTCTGGCTGTTTCACTTCTAATCTCTGTGTACATTCTGCCATCTTCTGTAATAATACTTCCTCCTCCTCCTCCTCCTCCTCATCCTCCGCTTCTGCCTCACCCACCTCCCCCTCTTCCTTCTTCTTCTTCTTCTTCTTCTTCTTCTTCTCTTCTTCTTCTTCTTCTTCTTCTTCTTCTTTCTTCTCTCTTCTTCTTCTTCTTCTTCTTCTTCTCCTCTTTCTTCTTCTTCTTCTTCTTCTTTTCTTCTTTCTTCTTCTTCTTCTTCTTCTTCTTCTTCTTCTTCTTCTTCTTCTTCTTCTTCTTCTTCTTCTTTCTTCTCTTCTTCTTCTTCTTCTTCTTCTTATTATTATTATTATTATTATTATTAATATTATTATTATTATTATTATTATTATTATTATTATTATAAGATTATTATTATCCTCATGTTCCTCCCTTTCAATCCTCTCTTCTTTCAAAAGAGGCACGAAGAAGAGGAAGATGAGGTTTCTCATATTGTAACCAACCTAGGATACATTTCTTTGCTGTATATTTTTTCATAATATAGAAATGAGTTTTACTCACCCAGCGAATTCATGTGAATGTTCACCCTGGTGACAAATGTTGGATTGACCATCATCGTTCGAAAACATTCTGTCGGACACACGCCAACTCGTGTGACATCACTTTGACCTGAAGACGTTAAAATAATTAATAATAAAAATAAATAATATGTATTAAAATAAAACTTATTACAATATCAACAATCCCTCCATGTTTTCTATTAACATTATTATTGTCATTCAAACTGTTGGAAGAACGACATGTCTAGTAAAAGCGGTAATTGTACATGCTTTCTGTGCCACTTCTGGATTCACCCGAATGAACATAAAGAACAGAGGGAGACTTTATAAACAAACGTTTGTTAATAATATTCCGTACATTATTCCCAAACGGCTGGTTACGTGACGTTTACTACCGCCGTCGATTGGCTTCAGAAGATTCTATTATTCTCTCTTCTTGTCTGTCTTTTGCTTGCAAGGTCTTTTCCTTCAAACCTCACTAAGACGATATTTGTCTGGTGGTCTGGGTGCCAGCAACACGGTTACAACAAGGTTTAACAGGCAAGAAGACATATTTCTGCCGTCTGCCGACAGCGTTACACCGAGAACTAACTCAGTAGCTCCAGCGACGACCTTCCGAAGTTCTTCCAAGTTCTGTTTCTTCAAACTTCACAAAGGCGATATTTGTTGACAAGGACACACTCTACGTACAGTGATATTTTATTTGGCAAATAAAATTCACGGTAAACAAAGACATCTATTGGATCCATCGATTCCTACACTCGATCACTCCGTTTGGGAATAATGTACGGGACATTATTACCAAATGTTTGGTAATAATCACTTCGGAAAACAAAACATGACCCCTAATTAGGATTCTAGTACTCGCTCAGTCATCAGATTAGCCCCATTGAACAAATCACCAGGACAGGATGAAATACCAAATGAACTAATTAAAGCAGCAAGAGAAGTAGGAACAGCTTGGCTACATAGACTATTCAACCATGTTTGGGTAGAACAACAGACACCACGAGACTGGGGAAATGCCATAATTATCCCAATTTGGAAAAACAAAGGCAGCAAAAGAGATTGCACACAATACAGAGGCATTTCACTTTTGAGTCATACTGGGAAAATATTTTGCAAAATTCTTGAAAAAAGATTACGAACTACTTTAGAACCCCAGCTAAGTGAAACGCAGCTTGGATTTAGGAAAAACAAAGGATGCACAGACGCCATTTTTGCTCTTAGACAACTTATAGAAAAATCAATCGAATTCAATGAAACACTCTACTTAGCCTTTGTCGACCAAGAAAGGCATTTAATAGGGTAGATAGAAACAAGCTGTGGGAAATCCTTAAACAATATGGAGTGAGTACACATCTAACAAACCTATGTAGAAGTTTATACAACAACAGTGAATGCATAGTGAGAGCAACTGGAGGACACTCAGAACCCTTCACCATAAGATCTGGAGTACGACAAGGTTGTGTCCTGTCCCCTCTCTTGTTCATAACATATATAGACAACATATGTAAAGAAACCAGCCAAGCAGAGACAGCAAGAATACCGCATGACGAGAACACAGAAGAAGAACCATCTGCAAATCTAACCATTAGAGAACTCCTGTTTGCGGACGACCAAGCACTAATAGCAAAATCAGAAGCTGAATTACAAGACCACATGAATAGTCTAAACGAAATGTGTAGGGAACATAACATGAAAATTAGCACAAGCAAAACAGAGGTAATGACTATAACTAAAGAAGAACAAACAGCAACAATTCACCTAAACGAACATCCCTTGAAACAAGTAAAGAGCTTCAAGTACCTAGGAAGTATAATATCATCAAATGGCAGATCAGAAGACGAGATCGAAAATAGGTGCAATAAGGCAAATCAACTCATTGGACAAATGGCACCAATACTAAAGAACAAACATGTATCAATAACTACTAAGAAAGCACTTTACAACACAATCTTCCTACCAACTCTGTGCTACCAATGCCAAACCTGGACAATGACAGAAAAAGAGAAAAGAAAAATCACAACAACAGAAATGAGGTTCCTGAGAAGAATACTCAACGTATCAAGAAGAGATAAGATCAGAAATGAAGAAATCAGGACTAAAGTGGGGGTTAAAGCTGCTCTAGATTTTATTAGAAAGCAGCAAGTCAAATGGTTTGGCCATGCAAGTAGGCTACCAGTCAACAGTATGCCACAACAAGCAATGCTGTACAGACCAGATGGAAACAGAGGAAGAGGCCGACCACGTAAACGTTGGACAGAGGGAATAACAGAATCCATGGGAATGTCGATATACGAAGCCCATAACCGGGCACTCTCACGAAGTTTATACTTCACCTCGACACCGCAAGGTACAAGAGGAACATGATGAGATGAGATGAGATGAGATGAGTACTCGCTCCGCAGCAGTCACAACCTATCATCGACACCATTCCGAATGTATTGTCTTTTCTGTAATTTTTGTTTACATGCTTATGAACATTGTTCGTGCTTTTCTTGATGGAGACTTGCTAATTAGTTACATATCCTTTACAGGACTTCGCAGTCAACCCCAGAATTTTGTGGCTGATTCTGATTTCTTGGCAAGTTTACGTTCTGTAGTTTGCCATTGTTTTCGGAACAACTGGCGACCTTACCATTTGGAAAAAAACAACAACGCAAGACGGTCTGCTGCCAAATCGCCCGCAGTTTTGCGGGATTATAACTGCACCCGTAAACTATTTGCCACAGAGCCGGAAAAGTTTAAATTAAAAAAAAAAAAACACGTTTAACAGATATTGAGCTCAAATGTTACGTAAAAATTCTTAGAACATCGTAGGCAATCTTAGACATGTTGCAATCCTAATATAGCAATGTGTGGTGTTTTTAACTAATTCATTATTGGTTTGTTTTTTTTTTTTTGTTTTTTTTTGTTGGGGGGGTGGGGGGGGGGGGGAGAGTCTGTATGTCATTTTATATGCCAGGTTTTACGGGATTATTGTTACAGTGATATCTGTTCATCTGGTCTAGCTTGTTTGTGGGATTTAGTATATGAGTTTATATTTGTTTTTTCTTTTTTTTCCTACCAAGGGTCTCAACATTCATTTTTGGCATGTATATACGAGGGGGTCTCAGATGAAAACCTTAAATATGGTGTGTGTGTGTCTGTGTGTGTGCGTGCTTGCATGCACGTGCACGTGCGCGTGTGCGCGCGCGTGTGTGTGTGTGAATACGTTCTGAAAAAAGTATAGAACAAATGTATCATTCTTTGATGTAGTCACCACTCCGTTCAATGCAAATATTCCTGCACCAATAAAGTGTTTGGATTCCTGTAGAAAAACAATTGTATTGGTCGCGTGTTTAACCACTCTTGCACCACCAGCTATATCTCTGTCACAGAAGTCACGTCGGTTTGAATCTTCCCACTCCACTCTTACACTTGCTGGACTGACAGGCATGCATCAACATACTGGACCTTCATTCGCCGATGATTTTCTATAGGTTTCATCCATTCACTGATCCTCTGTGGTGCATGTCAAAAGTTTGGGCGACCATCTTTAAACTGTCCTTATGACGTCACCGTGTTCGTCTGCACCATGATGTTACAGCTTAACACCCTTGACATCCTTAACAACAATATTGACAGGTTACAAGACAATGGTTTCTTTATAGTAGTTTCTATCACACTGTTAAGGTTTTCATGCGAAGCCCCATCGTATATTAACTTGTTGGTATCTGCATTACAAGGTAACATATTTACCAGGTGGTATCTCCAGCAAGGCCTGGCCTGTGGTGATTATTCTCAGATCTTTTACCCCGGTCTTGGCGGGTTGGAGATACAGGCGCATCCCACTCGAGTCTGTGTTACCTTCGACAAGTTCCTCGGTTGCTGTAACGAATCTACACGAGAGTAGTTATAAATATGCAATTCGGTTAGATTTTGGTGGATTGACCTGTGGATTGACCTTGACCTCGGTTGATTTTCACTCCCCCTCGGTCATATAGTTGGGTAAGGGGTGGTATCTAGGTCATATCTAAGGGCGATAATTCTAAGATTTTATGTTTCTAAGGGCAGATAACTATTGAGTGGGTGTATACAAATTTTAATTAATTATTATAAAATAATATAAAATAAATAAAACATAAAAATAAATAACAACGGGGTGCGGGGTGGTGGCGAGGGGGTGGGCGCGTGGGGTGAGGCTAGGCGGTTCGGGTTTAAACACTATCAGGTATATAATAATTTTTTATTAAATCATGTATAAACAATACAATGCATATTAAATAAGTAGCGGCATAGTGGAAAATTCTGGAAGGTAGTACCGGGGAGTTATACGTCGGCAAGTGTGGGAAAATCTCCGGCGGGTGTGACGGTGGTCGGTTCATAACGGACGTGGAGGGGGTGCATACGGAAAAGTCATTAAGTAAAGGGTTGTCAAAACCTGGGTGAGTGGTGTGTTAACATATTTTGAACTGTTAGCGCATTGGTGGTGTACATTAGTACGAATAGAAGGAATAGGTGCGGTGGGGATAGTAGTGGGTATGGGTTAGTGAAATTAGTTGATAAGGGTGGTTATTAGTGCTATGTAGATGTTCATAGTAGCTTATTCACTAACATAACACGTATTACAAATGAAACCTTGAAAGCTAAAGATCGCTGATTGTAATGGATATAGTGAAGTATCATTCGGTGGTAAGGGGTGGGTACCAGGTATTAGTGGTCAACAGATGGTCAAGAAGTGGTCAAGTGGTGGTCAAGTAAGGAAAATTTTAGGGAAAATTGGTCGTAGCGACATGGTGATGGTTAAAGGATGGTAAATTAGTGGTCAAGTAGTGGTCAAGTAGTGGTCAAGTAGTGGTCAAGTGAGGAAATTTTAGGGAAAAGTGGTTGTAATGATATGATGATGATTAAAGGGTAGTAAATTAGTGGTCAAGTAGTGGTCAAGTAGTGGTCAAGTGAGGAAATTTTAGGGAAAAGTGGTTGTAATGATATGGTGATGATTAAAGGGTAGTAAATTAGTGGTCAAGCAGTGGTCAGACAGTGGTCAAGTAAGGAAAATTTTAGGGAAATTTTAGGGAAAAGTGGTTATAATGATATGGTGATGATTAAAGGGTGGTAAATTAGTGGTCAAGTAGTGGTCAACCAATGGTCAAGTAGGGGTCAAGTGAGGAAATTTTAGGGAAGAGTGGTTATAATGATATGGTGATGATTAAAGGGTGGTAAATTAGTGGTCAAGTAGTGGTCAACCAATGGTCAAGTAGTGGTCAAGTGGTCGAGTGACCACTTAAATTGTAGACGACGATGTCCCTAAGATTATGGTAGTGGTTAAAGTGATCGATGACGTGGTCAAGTAGTGGTCAACCAGTGATCAAGTGGTCGAGTGAACACTTAAAAGGTAGAGAAAAGTATGTATATTGAAACGGTGATGGTAAAACGGTCGACGACGTGGTCAAGCAGTGGTCAAATAGTGCTCAACCAGTGGTCAACCGCTCAAGTGAGAAAATTGTAGGGTATGGTACGTGTAGTGAAACAGAGATGGATAAATTAAGTAGTGACGTTGTCAAGTAGTGATCAAGTAGTGAGCAAGTACTGGTCAAATGGTCGAGTAACCACTTAAATTGTAAGGGAAAGTACGTGTAGTGAACCTGTGTTGGTTGAAGTGGTCGATGATGTGCTCAAGTAGTGGCCAAGTAGTGGTAAATGGTCGAGTGACTACTTAAATTGTCGGTGAAAGTAGGTATAGTCACATGGTGATGATCAAATGTTGGTCAAGTGGTGCTCAAGTACTGGTCAAGTAGTGGTCAAGGGTCAAGGGGTGGTCAAGCGACCCCTTAAGTTGTAGGGGAAGTTACTGTAGTGACAGTAGGGGTTAAGTGATCGATGACATGATCAAGACGTTATGCCGACTGCTAAGTTCAGAAAGTAATGTCCTTAGTATTGGTAATTTCCCTGACAGGAGCGTCTCGAGCACTGATTTTGTATTGATCAATAGCACCTAGTGGTACAGTCAACACACATGGACAATAGTTACATCCGGTCAAAGATGGCGTCGCACCCTATCACACATGGGTAATTGCTACAACCAAACTACGTCTCATTCACTAAAACTGGTCACATATGGTGGCACATCCGGTCACAGGGGTAATGGGACATCTGAGACACGTGGTTAAGAGGGAAACTATAGAAAAAGGGTGTCATATCGGTTTGTCGAGTCAGGGAAACCTAACGTATGATGATCACTGTTTATAGGAGTGAATACACTGCATCATCAACAATGCATCATCAACACTGCATCCGAAGGGTAAAATGGTCACCCCCTTCTCTCTCTTTTCTATAACCGTGTAGTCCTAGCGTTATCCGGTTACACCAAAGGACACCCGAGCATCAACACAACAAACTGCCCCGATTCAACCTTAGGCAATGCACGTAACATGACAGGTCACATGTCCGCCGTCATAACCAGCGACGTTATCACGTATCAAATTAGACATCCACACTTTCATTTCCTTTCTATGTGGCCATAGTGTCTTTACATCTTTCTCCAGAAAGCCATTTCCAAGACCAATATATGTTTTTTCAGTGTACCTGCTCAGTGCCACACTTCACAACCAGACAAAAGTACACCTTCTATGTACCAATTCAACCGTCAAATAAGAAAATATGTAAACAAAATATTAAAATTATTGGTCAAATACAGAAATATCGCAACCAAACTTATAAAAAGAAGGAAAATATTGACCAAGTAACGAAATATCTCGTCGAAACTTATAAAAATGTAGGAAACTTTGTTAAGCAAGTATGAAAAGGTATCGTCCAAACAGAGAAATATATCACCTAAACTTAAAAAAAGTAGGAACATATGTTAACCAAATGGAAAATATCTTGGGCAAATAGGAAAATTTGTTAGCCAAATGGGGAAAATATTGTCCAAGTAACGAAATATCCCCCAACAAACTTAGGAAAAGTACGAAACTTTGTTAAGCAAGTATGAAAAGGTATCGACCAAGTAGAGAAATATATCATCCAAACTTATAAAAAGTAGGAACATATGTTAACCAAATGGAAAATATCTTGGGCAAATAGGAAAATTTGTTAGCCAAATGGGGAAAATATTGTCCAAGTAACGAAATATCCCCCCAACAAACTTAGGAAAAGTACGAAACTTTGTTAAGCAAGTATGAAAAGGTATCGACCAAGTAGAGAAATATATCACCCAAACTTATAAAAAGTAGGAACATATGTTAACCACAAAGAAAATACCTTGGCCAAATAGGAAAATTTGTTAGCCAAATAGAAAACATATTGACCACGTAACGATATATCTTGTCCACACTTATGAAAAGTAGGGAAATTTGTTAGTCAAATGAGAAAAAAGATTGACCAAGTAGAGAAATATATCACCCAAACTTATAAAAAGTAGGAACATATGTTAACCACAAAGAAAATACCTTGGCCAAATAGGAAAATTTGTTAGCCAAATAGAAAACATATTGACCACGTAACGATATATCTTGTCCACACTTATGAAAAGTAGGGAAATTTGTTAGTCAAATGAGAAAAAAGATTGACCAAGTAACGAAATACCCAAACCAAACTTATGAAAAGTACGAAACTTTGTTAAGCAAGTATGAAAATATATCGACCAAACAGAGAAATATATCACCCAAACTTATAAAAAGTAGGAACATATTTTAACCAAAGGGAAAATACCTTGGCCAAATAGGAAAATTTGTTAGCCAAAGGAGAAAAAAGATTGACCAAGTAACGAAATTTCCCAACCAAACTTATGAAAAGTACGAAACTTTGTTAAGCAAGTATGAAAAGGTATCGACCAAGTAGAGAAATATATCACCCAAACTTATAAAATGTAGGAACATATGTTAACCACAGAGAAAATACCTTGGCCAAATAGGAAAATTTGTTAGCCAAATGGGGAAAATATTGTCCAAGTGACGAAATACCCCCCAACAAACTTAGGAAAAGTACGAAACTTTGTTAAGCAAGTATGAAAAGGTATCGACCAAACAGAGAAATATATCACCTAAACTTATAAAAGTAAGAACATATGTTAACCAAATGGAAAATATCTTGGCCAAATAGGAAAATTTGTTAGCCAAATGGGGAAAATATTGTCCAAGTAACGAAATATCCCCCAACAAACTTAGGAAAAGTACGAAACTTTGTTAAGCAAGTATGAAAAGGTATCGACCAAACAGAGAAATATATCACCCAAACTTATAAAAAGTAGGAACATATGTTAACCAAATGGAAAATATATTGGCCAAATAATAAAATTTGTAGCCAAATAGAAAAAAATATTGATCACGTAACGATATATCTTGTCCACACTTATGAAAAGTAGGAAAATTTGTTAGCCAAATGGGGAAAATATTGACCACGTAACGAAATACCCTCCAACAAACTTAGGAAAAGTACGAAAACTTTGTTAAGCAAGTATGAAAAGGTATCGACCAAACAGAGAAATATATCACCCAAACTTATAAAAAGTAGGAACATATGTTAACCAAATGGAAAATATATTGGCCAAATAATAAAATTTGTAGCCAAATAGAAAAAAATATTGATCACGTAACGATATATCTTGTCCACACTTATGAAAAGTAGGAAAATTTGTTAGCCAAATGGGGAAAATATTGACCACGTAACGAAATACCCTCCAACAAACTTAGGAAAAGTACGAAAACTTTGTTAAGCAAGTATGAAAAGGTATCGACCAAACAGAGAAATATATCACCCAAACTTATAAAAAGTAGGAACATATGTTAACCAAATGGAAAATATCTTGGCCAAATAGGAAATATTGTTAGCCAAATAGAAAAAATATTGACCACGTAACGATATATCTTGTCCACACTTAGGAAAAGTAGGGAAATTTGTTAGTCAAATGGGGAAAATATTGACCACGTAACGAAATACCCCCCAACAAACTTAGGAAAAGTACGAAAACTTTGTTAAGCAAGTATGAAAAGGTATCGACCAAACAGAGAAATATATCACCCAAACTTATAAAAAGTAGGAACATATGTTAACCAAATGGAAAATATCTTGGCCAAATAGGAAATATTGTCAGCCAAATAGAAAAAAATATTGACCACGTAACGATATATCTTGTCCACACTTAGGAAAAGTAGGGAAATTTGTTAGTCAAATGGGGAAAATATTGACCACGTAACGAAATACCCCCCAAAAAAACTTAGGAAAAGTACGAAACTTTGTTAAGCAAGTATGAAAAGGTATCGGCCAAACAGAGAAATATATCACCCAAACTTATAACAAGTAGGAACATATGTTAACCAAACGGAAAATAGCTTGGCCAAATAGGAAAATTTATTAGCCAAATAGAAAAAATATTGACCACGTAACGATATATCTTGTCCACACTTATGAAAAGTAGGGAAATTTGTTAGTCAAATGGGGAAAATATTGACCACGTAACGAAATACCCCCCCCCCCCCCAACAAACTTAGGAAAAGTACGAAACTTTGTTAAACAAGTATGAAAAGGTATCGGCCAAACAGAGAAATATAACACCCAAACTTATGAAAAGTAGGAAACTTTGTTAGCCAAAGTGAAAACACCTAGGTCAAGTAAGAAAATTCGGATAGCCAAATGTGAAAAGTGTCGGCCAAATACAGAAATAGCTCAACCAAACTTATAAAACGTAGGAAAATTGTTATTCAAACGGGAAAGCTATTGAACAACTAGGAAAATGTAATAGTCAAAGAATAATAATATTGAACAAGTAATGAAATATATCATTCAAACTTATGAAAAGTAGGAAGCCTTGATAACCAAATGTGAAAAATATCACTCAAAGAGAGAAATAGCTCGCCCCAACGTATAAAAAGTAGGAAAATTGTCGGCCAAACGGGAAAAAGTTAGACCAAATACAGAAATATCTCGACCAAATTTATAAAAATCTAGGAAAAAATAGTACCCAACACAACTAAAAGGCTGACTAAAGTTATAAATCCAAACTTATAAAAATAACCAAATAGGAAAACATATTGTCCAAGTACAGACGTATAGCAATCAAACTTATAAACTTGTCGTCCAAAGTGATAAAAAACAAAGAAAGGCTGTCAGCCAGTCTAAGAAATAGGTATGGAAAAGTAAGTCGACCAAGACTACAGAAGTTATATTTTTATTTCCTTTTTTTTTTCTTTTTTTCAGAGCTTGGTCGACTTACTTTTCCATACCTATTTCTTAGACTGGCTGACAGCCTTTCTTTGTTTTTTATCACTTTGGACGACAAGTTTATAAGTTTGATTGCTATACGTCTGTACTTGGACAATATGTTTTCCTATTTGGTTATTTTTATAAGTTTGGATTTATAACTTTAGTCAGCCTTTTAGTTGTGTTGGGTACTATTTTTTCCTAGATTTTTATAAATTTTGTCGAGATATTTCTGTATTTGGTCTAACTTTTTCCCGTTTGGCCGACAATTTTCCTACTTTTTATACGTTGGGGCGAGCTATTTCTCTCTTTGAGTGATATTTTTCACATTTGGTTATCAAGGCTTCCTACTTTTCATAAGTTTGAATGATATATTTCATTACTTGTTCAATATTATTATTCTTTGACTATTACATTTTCCTAGTTGTTCAATAGCTTTTCCGTTTGAATAACAATTTTCCTACGTTTTATAAATTTGGTTGAGCTATTTCTGTATTTGTCCGACACTTTTCACATTTGGCTATCCGAATTTTCTTACTTGACCTAGGTGTTTTCACTTTGGCTAACAAAGTTTCCTACTTTTCATAAGTTTGGGTGTTATATTTCTCTATTTGGCCGATACCTTTTCATACTTGTTTAACAAAGTTTCGTACTTTTCCTAAGTTTGTTGGGGGGGGGGGGGGGGGTATTTCGTTACGTGGTCAATATTTTCCCCATTTGACTAACAAATTTCCCTACTTTTCATAAGTGTGGACAAGATATATCGTTACGTGGTCAAAATTTTTTCTATTTGGCTAACAAGTTTTCCTATTTGGCCAAGCTATTTTCCATTTGGTTAACATATGTTCCTACTTTTTATAAGTTTGGGTGATATATTTCTCTGTTTGGCCGATACCTTTTCATACTTGCTTAACAAAGTTTCGTACTTTTCCTAAGTTTTTTGGGGGGTATTTCGTTACGTGGTTAATATTTTCCCCATTTGACTAACAAATATCCCTACTTTTCCTAAGTGTGGACAAGATATATCGTCACGTGGTCAATATTTTTTTCTATTTGGCTAACAATATTTCCTATGTGGCCAAGATATTTTCCATTTGGTTAACATATGTTCCTACTTTTTATAAGTTTGGGTGATATATTTCTCTACTTGGTCGATACCTTTTCATACTTGCTTAACAAAGTTTCGTACTTTTCCTAAGTTTGTTGGGGGATATTTCGTTACTTTAACAATATTTTCCCCATTTGGCTAACAAATTTTCCTATTTGCCCAAGATATTTTCCATTTGGTTAACATATGTTCCTACTTTTTATAAGTTTAGGTGATATATTTCTCTGTTTGGACGATACCTTTTCATACTTGCTTAACAAAGTTTCGTACTTTTCATAAGTTTGGTTGGGGAATTTCGTTACTTGGTCAATCTTTTTTCTCCTTTGGCTAACAAATTTTCCTATTTGGCCAAGGTATTTTCCCTTTGGTTAAAATATGTTCCTACTTTTTATAAGTTTGGGTGATATATTTCTCTGTTTGGTCGATACATTTTCATACTTACTTAACAAAGTTTCGTACTTTTCATAAGTTTGGTTTGGGTATTTCGTTACTTGGTCAATCTTTTTTCTCATTTGACTAACAAATTTCCCTACTTTTCATAAGTGTAGACAAGATATAAGGTTACGTGGTCAATATTTTTTCTATTTGGCTAACAAATTTTCCTATTTGGCCAAGGTATTTTCTCTGTGGTTAAAATATGTTCCTACTCTTTATAAGTTTGGGTGATATATTTCTCTACTTGGTCGATACCTTTTCATACTTGCTTAACAAAGTTTCGTACTTTTCCTAAGTTTGTTGGGGGATATTTCGTTAGTTGGACAATATTTTCCCCATATGGCTAACAAATTTTCCTATTTGCCCAAGATATTTTCCATTTGGTTAACATATGTTCCTACTTTTTATAAGTTTGGGTGATATATTTCTCTACTTGGTCGATACCTTTTCATACTTGCTTAACAAAGTTTCGTACTTTTCCTAAGTTTGTTGGGGGATATTTCGTTACTTGGACAATATTTTCCCCATTTGGCTAACAAATTTTCCTATTTGCCCAAGATATTTTCCATTTGGTTAACATATGTTCCTACTTTTTATAAGTTTAGGTGATATATTTCTCTGTTTGGACGATACCTTTTCATACTTGCTTAACAAAGTTTCCTACATTTTTATAAGTTTCGACGAGATATTTCGTTACTTGGTCAATATTTTCCTTCTTTTTATAAGTTTGGTTGCGATATTTCTGTATTTGACCAATAATTTTAATATTTTGTTTAACATATGTTCTTATTTGACGGTTGAATTGGTACATAGAAGGTGTACTTTTGTCTGGTTGTGAAGTGTGGCATTGAGCAGGTACACTGAAAAAACATATATTGGTCTTGGAAATGGCTTTTCTTGAGAAAGATGTAAAGACACTATGGCCACATAGAAAGGAAATGAAAGTGTGGATGTCTAATTTGATACGTGATAACGTCGCTGGTTATGACGGCGGACATGTGACCTGTCATGTTACGTGCATTGCCTAAGGTTGAATCGGGGCAGTTTGTTGTGTTGATGCTCGGGTGTCCTTTGGTGTAACCGGATAACACTAGGACTACATGGTTATAGAAAAGAGAGAGAAGGGGTAACCATTTTACCCTTCGGATGCAGTGTTGATGATGCATTGTTGATGATGCAGTGTATTCACTCCTATACACAGTGATCATCATACGTTAGGTTCCCTGACTCGACAACCGATAGGACACCCTTTTTCTATAGTTTCCCTCTTAACCACGTGTCTCAGATGTCCCATTACCCCTGTGACCGGATGTGCCACCATATGTGACCAGTTTTAGTGAATGAGACGTAGTTTGGTTGTAGCAATTACCCATGTGTGATAGGGTGCGACGCCATCTTTGACCGGATGTAACTATTGTCCATGTGTGTTGACTGTACCACTAGGTGCTATTGATCAATACAAAATCAGTGCTCGAGACGCTCCTGTCAGGGAAATTACCAATACTAAGGACATTACTTTCTGAACTTAGCAGTCGGCATA
Organism: Cepaea nemoralis; assembly: GCA_014155875.1. Taxonomy (NCBI): domain Eukaryota; kingdom Metazoa; phylum Mollusca; class Gastropoda; order Stylommatophora; family Helicidae; genus Cepaea; species Cepaea nemoralis. The sequence goes on from JACEFZ010002112.1 coordinate 203,275, forward strand.
ACGTCTTGATCATGTCATCGATCACTTTAACCCCTACTGTCACTACAGTAACTTCCCCTACAACTTAAGGGGTCGCTTGACCACCCCTTGACCCTTGACCACTACTTGACCAGTACTTGAGCACCACTTGACCAACATTTGATCATCACCATGTGACTATACCTACTTTCACCGACAATTTAAGTAGTCACTCGACCATTTACCACTACTTGGCCACTACTTGAGCACATCATCGATCACTTCAACCAACACAGGTTCACTACACGTACTTTCCCTTACAATTTAAGTGGTTACTCGACCATTTGACCAGTACTTGCCCACTACTTGATCACTACTTGACAACGTCACTACTTAATTTATCCATCTCTGTTTCACTACACGTACCATACCCTACAATTTTCTCACTTGAGCGGTTGACCACTGGTTGAGCACTATTTGACCACTGCTTGACCACGTCGTCGACCGTTTTACCATCACCGTTTCAATATACATACTTTTCTCTACCTTTTAAGTGTTCACTCGACCACTTTACCACTGGTTGACCACTACTTGACCACGTCATCGATCACTTTAACCACTACCATAATCTTAGGGACATCGTCGTCTACAATTTAAGTGGTCACTCGACCACTTGACCACTACTTGACCATTGGTTGACCACTACTTGACCACTAATTTACCAACCTTTAATCATCACCATATCATTATAACCACTTTTCCCTAAAATTTCCTCACTTGACCACTACTTGACCATTGGTTGACCACTACTTGACCACTAATTTACCACCCTTTAATCATCACCATATCATTATAACCACTTGTCCCTAAAATTTCCCTAAAGTTTTCCTTACTTGACCACTTGACCACTGTCTGACCACTACTTGACCACTAATTTACTACCCTTTAATCATCACCATATCATTACAACCACTTTTCCCTAAAATGTCCTCACTTGACCACTACTTGACCACTACTTGACCACTACTTGACCACTAATTTACTACCCTTTAATCATCACCATGTCGCTACGACCAATTTTCCCTAAATTTTCCTTACTTGACCACCACTTGACCACTGCTTGACCATCTGTTGACCACTAATACCTGGTACCTACCCCTTACCACCGAATGATACTTCACTATATCCATTACAATCAGCGATCTTTAGCTTTCAAGGTTTCATTTGTAACACGTGTTATGTTAGTGAATAAGCTTACTATGAACATCTACATAGCACTAATAACCACCCTTATCAACTATTTCACTAACCCATACCCACTACTATCCCCACCGCACCTATTCCTTCTATTCGTACTAATGTACACCACCAATGGGCTAACAGTTCAAAATATTTTAACACACCACTCACCCACGTTTTTACAACCCTTTACTTAATGACTTTTCCGTATGCACCCCCTCCACGTCTGTTATGAACCGACCACCGTCACACCCGCCGGAGATTTTCCCACACTTGCCGACGTATAACTCCCCGGTACTACCTTCCAGAATTTTCCACTATGCCGCTACTTATTTAATATGCATTGTATTGTTTATACATGATTTAATAAAAATTATTATATACCTGATAGTGTTTAAACCCGAACCGCCTAGCCTCACCCCACGCGCCCACCCCCTCGCCACCACCCCGCACCCCGTCGTTATTTATTTTTATTTTTTATTTATTTTATTTTATTTTATAATAATTAATTAAAATTTGTCTACACCCACTCAATAGTTATCTGCCCTTAGAAACATAAAATCTTAGAATTATCGCCCTTAGATATGACCTAGATACCACCCCTTACCCAACTATATGACCGAGGGGGAGTGAAAATCAACCGAGGTCAAGGTCAATCCACAGGTCAATCCACCAAAATCTAACCGAATTGCACATTTATAACTACTCACGAGACATTACAATTAGAGAAACGTGTTTCATTTCAATTAAATGTAACACTAATATTAGAATACTTAACTCTAACGGTAAAATAAGTTTAGTTGAATTGAGTTGAGTAGAGAACATTGTGTTGTGTTGAGTTGAGCTAAGAACCGACATCACTGCACTCGAGACATTCCCATACGCGCTCCGTCTCCTCGTTCAACAGCCAGCGAAGAGTCAATTTACTAGTCGTTCCCACTGATATCTGATTGAAAGTTCTCCTGGTCTTTCCTCTCAGTTTTTAGATTCTTCCAGAACTTCTATCGATTCCCCGCAGTCCCATTCTCTTCACATACAGGTTCTCTGCAGGGGAATATAAATCGATTGACGTCTTTCTCGGGAAGTTTAGTGAAATTCAACGTTTCATCATCCTGTGGCGGAGCTTGCTAATCTACTCTGTTTCCTTTGGTTACTTTGGTATGTACTGTCCTGATTTTGGGTATAGAATACTATGAGGATTGGTTCTAAGAGGGTGATGAATTTGTATCAATGTTTTGATTCTACGAGGGTGAGTCAATAAGTAAGTCACACAGTTCTGTGGGATGGCAGGTAAGTGTTGTTGGTGTTTTCTACAGGTGTCATTGGGTGACAGCACCATCGAACTTTATATTCCCGTTCGTCAGGTGGCGCTAGGTGTCTCATGCGCATGCGCGGCGCATAAACAAAATGGCGACTGTACTTACGAAGTGTACAACCAAAGAGCAACGTGCTGTTGTGCAGTTTTTGTGTGGGCAAAAGGACTGCCTGCAAAGGACATTCATAAGGAAATACTTCCTGTTTATGCTGACAAATGTTTGTCCCGTAAAGCGGTGCATAGCTGGGTAGAAAAAGTTTCTCAAGGACGCGAATGACGCTGAAGTTGAATGTGAAGTAAAAACGTTTAGAAAACAGAGCACGCAGTTCTATGCAAACAGGTTGTGAGGACTGATAAAACGAAGGGATAGGAGCATCAATTTTGGTGGAGATTATGTTGAGAAATAAAGGGACAATGTATGTATACAAGTAAACTTTTTTCAAGTTCTTATCATAGTTAATGATTTTTCGACAGCCATTTGTGACTTACTTATTGATTTCCCCTCGTATGTAGGATGTCAATGAAAGACCATGGTTCTTTATCTTGTGCCATTCTCAGAAGGCTGTTTCTCGCCAGGGAGAAAGGGGGCTTGATTGTTGCAGATCGTTTGTTGATCTGTTCTTTTCTGAAGGAAGTCTTCAGTTGACGGTTGGTGAATGATGAGGGGTGAGGATGAACATTTGAGCATGACTGGAAATGTCCACCAAGTTCTCGTTTTGTTTGCTGCGGTTTTATGTGGGAAATAGACTATCAAAACACCGTTCAAGAATTGTGCGATCCACGGGAGGTCGGATCACCAAGCTTTGGTGTTATTGGCTGTGTCGTTTGGAAGTGGAGTTAATCGTCGTCTGTTTACGCGCATCCTGTTGTTTCAAGCGAGTGGAAACCTACACGGCGACTGTTTTACAGTTACTTCAGAGTTGGAACACCTACAAAAATTCACTTAACATCTTCAACTCGAAGCACTACCTTAGAATTAACAATATATCCAGACAACCTCAACTCTAAACTTAGATACACTCTTTTCAAGGACCATTTCACCCATGATCTTCACAGATTTTCCTACACTCGCCCAGTTATATCTTATAAAAATTAAATTGTTATGTACACATATTGTTATGTACACACACACACACGCACACACGCACGCACGCACGCACGCACGCACGCACGCACACACACACACACACACACACACACACACACTCACTCACTCACACACACAGGAAGGCCCCGGTTAAAGTCGGGGTTATGTTCTTGAAAAACGCGACTTTAAGTGAAACGACGTACAGCGAAACATTATTTCCCATAGAGTTAAATAAAATACAGTGTATTGTGTAATCTGTAATTTGATGGTTGTTGATATTTGTTGGCTAAATAGAGGTTGGTTGGAGGGCGAGTAGTAGAATTATTGGGATGTAGAGGCATTAAAACCACGACTCGCTCCAAAACTATCATCAGCACTACTAGCACTGCTCTCAATCGCTTTCTTAGCTAGATATTCATAGAGAGACTTTGCTTTCTCTTGGATAGCCATCTTGTTCACAGGTATATTCCGTTGGTTCTGGTCTTCAATCCAGACGGCCAATAGTGCTTCCGTGCTCTACATAAGAGTACTTCTGGTACGAGTGATCTTGGAAGCACTCAAAGGGGTTACGGTTTTAGCACCTTCTTTGATTTTTTCAGTACCTGCACGGATTGCCCTTAACGTAGTTGGGGGTAAAGCATGGACTTTGCTGATATCAACAGCCTGATCGCCAGTCTTAAAACGACGTAACACTAAAACAAAAAGTTCACCTCAAGAGTAACACTTTCTTGGTTCTTTTACAACCAGACACATTATCAGCACTTACTGTGCGCTTTGAACTCATAATTATGGGTGATTACACGATAAAATCCTGGAAAAATGCCCTGCATAAAATGTAAAATGTTAACGCACCATAGCAACACAGGTGACGACGTTATAACGGGACGTAGCGACGTAAAGTGAAGTTATATCACATTGTGACAACGACGTTATAGCGAAATGACGTAAACCGAAGCGACGTATAGCTGTGCCTTCCTCTGTGTGTGTGTGTGTGTGTGTGTGTGTGTGTGTGTGTGTGTGTGTGTGTGTGGAGAGAGAGAAAGGTTTGGATTTCAATCAATCAATCGTGTGCCATGCTGGAAAGTGTGAGCATTCATGACTCGCCATTTCACTCGATCACCAGAGTCGTGGATCAGCTCAGTGTTTCTGTCTTGACCATGCCATGTGGCCAAGCCATCCAGGTATTTACTTCTCGGTCTTCCCCTTGGTCTGTTCCCTTCGATCTTGCCAGTTGTCACTAAGTTCTCCAATTCATTTCTTCTCATAACATGTCCAAACATTTTTGACTGTCTACGTCTAATTTCTCTAATCAATTTACGATTTTCATTTGTCTCCTGTAGTACTTGGTCATTGGTTTTTCTGTCTGTCCATGGTATTCTTTGCATTTTCCTCAGAAACCACATTTCTGCAGCCATCAGATGTTTTTCAGCTTGACTGCTCATTGTCCAAGTTTCACATCCATACAAAAGAATATGCTCTATGTAGCATCTGAACACTATTTTTCTCGTATCAATCGACATCTTTTTATTGGTCAGTATGTTTTTCATCTTGCTAAAGGCTACTTTTGCCATGGCGATTCTTGTTATAATCTCTTCAAGGCATTTCCCATCAAATGTTATGACTGTTCCAAGATAATTGTACCGATTCACTTGTTGAAGAATATTCCCATTTACTTGTATATTAAATTGTGGTATTTCGTTCTTCCTAGTGACGACCATAATCTGTGTCTTTTTACCAGTTTAATTCTAACCCCAGTTCACTGTGTGCAACAACCGCTGCTACGAATTGTTGCATATTCTGCTCATTTTCTGCAATCAATACTGTATCATCTGCATATCTAATGTTACTGATGTTTCGTCCTCCAATGCTGATTCCATTTATATCTTCTACATTTCTGAAAATATTTTCACTGTATAGGAGAAAAAAAGATCTGGAGACATTACACATCCCTGCATAACACCTCTCTTAATAGGCTGATATTGTCACACTTCATTATCAATCCTTATGGCAGCTTGTTGTTTCCAATATATGTTTTTATAAGTGTAATGTCTTTCCCATTAGTTTGTAGATATGCAAGCATATTTACCATGTTGACATGTCTTACTCTATCGAAAGCCTTTGTGTAGTCAATAAAGCAAAGATGTATATCTTTGTTTACTTCTATAGAACGTTCAATAACTGATCGCAGCATATACACAGCATTTACTGTACCCTTTCCTTCTACAAACCCACATTGTTCTTCCCCTATTTCAGGTTGTATTTTCTTCCTCACTCTTTGCATGATAATTCGTAGCAAAATCTTTGTGATGTGACTCATTATACTAATTGTTCTATGTTGATCACATTCCAAGGCTCCTGATTTCTTTGGGATTGCAATAAATACAGAATTACATAATTCAGAAGGTATATCTCCGGTATCATATAATGTGTTCAGCAGTCTGGTGACTTGATCTATTCCATATTCTTCTAAAGCTTTAATCATTTCTGTTGTGATGTTATCTGAACCGGGGGCCTTGCCAGCTTTCATATGTTTAAGAACATTTCGAACCTCCATCTTCAAAATTGGCGGTCCTTCATTATTAAATCGAATATCATACTGTTCATCTCTGTTATCATCATAAAGGTTTTTCACATAATCTGACCATACATGTAGAATCTGATCTTTTTCTATTATGATTTTGCCATCTTTAGTTTTTAGACAGCCTGCTGATGTACTTGTTCTTTTATTAGTAAGTTCCTGAATTCTTTTGTGCACTAATTTGGTATTTTGACTGTTGTGTTGTTTTTCAATTTCTAAGCAATTTTTCTCAAGCCATGCTTCTTTTGCCTCCTTACATAATATTCTGACTTGTCTGTGAATTTCTTCATATTTGGCAGGATTATTTTTGTTGAGTCTTCTTGTTTCCATTAGTTGTAAAATTTCTTCAGTCATCCATTTCTTACGACCCACCTTCTTTAATTTTGGAATAGTTGTTTCTGCAGCCAAACTGATTGAATTCTTCAACATTTCCCATTGATCATCCACATCCTGGAATAGGATCTCTAGATCAGACAATATATCAAATCTGTTCTGTACTTCTATGTTGAATTTGTTTTGTATTTCCTTGTCATTACTCAATGTACACAAATCATATTTAGTGTTTCCTGTTATATACTTGACTTTCTTTAACTGTATCCTCAATGTACCTGTAAGTAATCTGTGGTCACTATAACAATCAGCACTGGGAACGTTTTTGCTATTGTTAACGCATTTCTAAATCTGCTGCTAATCAGAATGTAATCAATCTGGTTTCTAATCCTGCTATCAGGAATCCTCCATGTCCATAATCTTCTAGGGTGTTGTTTAAACCAGGTGTTTCCTACAATCATTTCCTGCTCTTTTGCCCACTCTACAAGTCTGTATCCTCTTTCATTTCTCTCTCCTGAACCATAGTTTCCTACTGTGTATCTATCACCTTGATTTCCTACTTTTGCATTGAAGTCCCCTATTATGATGTTTATTTCTGAATTTTTACATTTCTTTAAAGCAGACTCTATGTCATTATAAAATTCCTCTACACTATCTTCACTGGATTCTCCTGTTGGGGCATCTACTTGAATAACATTTATGCTAAACTGTTTGCCGCTTAATTTAACTAGTAGAACTCTGCCTGACACGGCCTAATATCCTTGAACAGATTTTGATGTTCGCCGGTCCACGATAATTGCTTCCCCCCTTTGTCGATCTTCTCCTTCAGAATAAATAATCTTAAAATATTCATCTATCTTGATGCCTGCTTCTGTCCATCTCGTTTCGCACATCCCTAAAATATAAATTTTTTCTCTTTCCATTTCTTGTTTGATGTTATCTAATTTGTTGTCGTCGTTTAACGTCCTAACATTCCATCTTGCTATTTTAATGTCTCTGTCCTTGTCTTGCAATGTTCTGTCGTTAGGCGAATCACAATGAACTAGGCACTTTTAAAGAAGGTAGTTTGCCGTTGCTTTCCTTCTATGACAGTGACCATTCTCGTTGGTGACGCCAGCCATTGTCTCGTGAAAGAGATCTTCTGCCTACCGTCGCAAAACTTGAGACCATAACCAACAACTATCTGTCGGCTGCCCTCAAAATTTCATCCACCACCTGACTTCCGGGCTTCTTTTGAACACTTCCAATAAACGAATACGAAATAACACCACATAATCCATAGGAAAACACTAAAAACAGCGTCTCCCCAAGAATAAACGCGTCAGATCATCGCCATTTTTACCGGAAGCCTCCACCGGGGATTTAACTGATTGCAAAATAGGAAAGGGAAGGCAAAGAGATAAATACACTGAATACTTGGCCACGTGACATAACGTGACTTGGCCACGTCACATCTTGGCAAAAACACATACCTGATCAACGAATCTGGTGATCTTGTGAGATGGCGAAACATGGACAGTCCAGGCTTATCGATATAGCATGTGATGATGATTATATGAATACTTAGACATAGGACACACCTGAAGTAGGACCCGCTGATATCCAGTTCTGCCAATCCTGAAACCGACGCCATCACCATGGCAACTACCAGCTGATCCTGCTCGCCAGACTGCAATGAGAGGGTAGCAGAATTCCCGATCTTCCTGCAAACATGGGCGTGGCTTCGGGGCCTGGACTGTATACGCTGGAAGCAATCACAGAATAGTTACAAAGGAAATCCATGAGACCTGACTCTGAATTCATGTACAAATGCAGGGTGTTTATAAAGTTTCACTACGCTTTGTGTGTAGAACAAATAAGAAATAATTTTCTTCCGTTGATAACACAATTCTTTTTGGAGTGCAAAGAATTACACCAGCAGACGATAGCAATTCGTTGCATATTGCGACACGACGGATTGTGGAGCAAGTTTTTGATGACATCATATAATTTATTTTTCAAATTTACATACAAAGTGTAGTGAGACTTTACAAACACCCTGTAGAATTCATTATGATCATGTGTCATGTCGCTAAGTTCATCATCAAGTGCCCTGCCAGCTGGCATAGGCGTTCATAGCACTCCACAGATCTCGGTCTTTGGTGTTCTGGATCAACTCTACTGATGACATTCCTTCATGCCACCTTCTCAATCCACCCAGCATCATTTCTCTTGGTCTACCTCTGCCTCCCTTCCCCTCTATCTTTCCAGTTGTCACGATGTTCTTCAATGTCTCTCTTCTCATCACATGAACAAAGAAAGCCGTTTGTCTGGTAAATCAAACCACCCTCCACCTAATTAAAAATATATGGAGATGACTGCAACGTCCTGTAAAGAACATTTTGTTTTCGTTAGCTCGCGTTAAACTCTAGCGTAGTCGATACAGTACTGATGTTTTAACATGGGCTAGCTTTTCCCATTACCAGTGTCCCCGGTCTGGTACTTGTAATTTAGGTCCCCAGGTCGAGGACGGGATGTCAGCATTGAAGTAAAATTAACCGGTGCGGGGAGTGAACCCACTACTTCGCCGTCAGCTCACCAGATGTTTAAGAGGGATCGTTCTTAACCTTTCAGCCACTGTAGTTCCCTGTAAAGGGCACGCAACTAACACATAGACCGACCGAACGACCGACCGACCGCCCGATCGCCCATCCGACCGTCGAACGGACAGACGGACCCAAGGACGGACGGACGGACAGACAGACAGACAGACAGACGGATGGATGGATGAATGGATGGATGGATGGATGGATGGATGGATGAATGGATGGGTGGTAGGTAGGTAGGTAGGTAGATGGATAGATGGGTAGATGGGTAGATAGATAGATAGATAGATAGATAGATAGATAGATAGATAGATAGATAGATAGATAGATAGATAGATAGATAGATAGATAGATAGATAGATAGATAGATAGATAGATAGATGTACCATTCTGACAGCCCGTGACAAGTATCTGCTCCACCACATCACCCTTGTCCAGTATGGGCTCGTTTGCAACTATGTGGTAATTCTTATCACTCATCAGATCAAAGGTCATGCAATAGTAAGCTGTCTCCCCCGTAGGAATGTTGATGTCAGTGAACCTGAGGTCCTTTGTAAGTACATCTAAACGAACCAGAGTACTGATTAGCATTCGTAGAAGGTATATGAAAAATCATAAATTGGAAAGCATATTTATAATCGTCATATAACCCTGCCAGTTAGTGAGGTTTTAGTCAGATGTAACTTAGCCAATGTATGACAGTAGACGGTACTATCCGCTTTCTGTTAGCACCGAATGTTGGGCGGCGCTTACCAAACTAGACACCCCACATTGTGCCAACAACTTCTGGCGGAGAAGCACAAGTGAAAGGGTACAAACCTTACCCAAGTGAGGTGAAATGTAATCTAAAAACTAAATGGCATGGCAGGGCACACCAGGCCCTAAGCTTTAGTCGGCAACTGGTCTAGGATGGAAGCTCCGACAGGCGGACAGTTAGAACATTGCGTTGATGATCCGGCAGCTTCTGCAACTTGTCTTGTTCCAGATATATTGATGTTACCTTTCCTCTGGAGTAAACTGGGCAGGTCAAGGTAGGGGTTATGCTGCATGGGCAACACATGGTCTCTAAATTCAGCCCAGACCTTGTGATATGAAGAGGTATATCTCCATTTTACAAACTATCATAGGTCGAGAAGACAAGATGCCTATTCACGCCCTGCCAAATGGCGTAGATATTCACGTACCTCCGACAGATCTCGATCCGTGGCATCTTGAATCAGATTAGTTGATGATCGTTCTCCATGCCACCGTCTTTGATCATCAAACATATCGCCCTAGTTCCCCCCCCCCCGCCTCTTCTACCGCCAGTCTTACCGGTGGCCTCTATATTTTCTAATGCCTCTTTTTTTAATCGTGGCAAAGGAGCATTGTTTGTCTCTTTCTAATTATGGTATACTATGGGGCTTCAAGTGAAGATCTTAAAAGTATTCTCCAGATCTAACTCTATTAGATTATGATCTATGGGGTATCTTGAAATGGAATGTTTTTCGAAAATAATGTACACACAATTGAGGACCTGAAAGAAACAATGAGAATTACAATTCAAGAAATAACAACAGACAAAAGCTTAACAGTCGACAGGGTCGACTTGATTGCACCGGGTTTTTATCCCACATGGCTCGGTCTCTTTCCACAGCGCGGAAAGCGTCGCACAAAGCACGAACTCCGTAGCTCTAGCGACAACCCACGGGAGTCTTGAAAATTTTAACTCGTGAACCGAAAGGCGCGGCTCAGAATCGAACCCACAACCATTGGAGCCCTAGTCAAACGGCTTGACCACTTCGCCACAGAGAACTCACGTTGCAGATAGGTATTTGACGATATGAAGAGATGTGTACAGTCATGTCTAGACATCCGTGGAGGACATTTCCAACACCTGTTATAATGAATACTTCATTGGTACTTCCCTAAAACAGCTTTAAACCATCATCATCATCATCATCATCATCATCATCATCATCATCATCATCATCATCACTTCAGCATCATCATCATCATCATCATCATCATCATCATCATCATCACCACTATCATCATCATCATCATCATCATGTGCCATGCCGATAAGCGTGGGTGGTCATGTTTCGCCATCTCACTCGATCACCAGAGTCGTGGATCATCTCAGTGTTCTTGTCTCGAGGCCAAGCCATCTGTGTATTTAATTCTCTGTCTTCCCCTTGTTCTCTTCTTCTCGATCTTACCGGTTGTCACCAAGTTCTACAATGTATTTCTTCTCACAACGTGACGACAAAATTGTGACCGTCTACGTCTAATTTCTCAGTTTACGATTTCATTTGTTTCTTGTGGGACTTGGTCATTGGTTTTTCTGTCTGTCCATGGTGTTCTTTGCATTTTCCTCATAAACCACATCTTCACAGACGTTAGTTGTTTTTCAGCCTATTTGCTCATTGCCCACGCTTTGCATTCATACAAAAGCACAGACCATAGCAGTGACTGCTGTAACTAATTTCAAGCATTTTTAGCACATTTTTTATGACGTCACGTATTTCATTTTTTATATTTGTTCTCCATACAAAGTGTAGTGAGACTTTACAAACACCCTGTACATTCCACAAAGACCCATGCCAAATCCTGCTATGAAATGTGTAGGACCATTATAGGCTCATAGGGGGAACCTGTTTCCAGAAAGGGTTCGTAACCATCCGCAAACTATTCGAGAGTAGATCGCTGTGCGTTGATTTTGATGGTATGAGAGTCAGCCTTACAAAAACCAATGGCAAACTTTTTTTCCGCATAACATTGCAGTCAACACCAGCATTTCTCAGCTGCTGTTGATGTTCTTGGCAAGTTTACGTTCAGTAGTTTGTCATTGCTTTCTGAACGACCGGCTCACATACCTCAGTAAGTAACCAGCGCGACGCTATCCGCTGCCAAATCTCGCGCATCTGTGTTTCGTACGTGGGTATACGGAATTTCGAACAACGTCCTTACTCCCTTCGCCAGGGAGACTGAATGGCAAACTACTGAACGTAAAATTTGTCTTGTAAATCACACACAGCCAATAAATGCAGGGGTTTATTGCATTGTCATATAGTAAAAGGACATGCAATTAACTTTATATCAGTCATTATTATAATTGTTAACCAAACGTATGTGGCTGTTCTTTTATATACGTAATGGCGATGCTAATGTCAGCCGTCACAAAGAAAACGGTAAAGAAAGACTAAAGATGACAGTAGGATAATTGTCGAAAAGTCACGATATCAGTTTTCATTGTGACTGATGTGTATACTGTATTCATCATTATCATCAAATGCTCTGTGGAATGACGTGACGACCATGCTTCTCCGCATCTTTGATCTCCAGCAGAATGTGGCTGTTCGTTGAGTTCGGTGTGAGTTAGTTTCAACAGAAACAGGCCTGTATTGTTATGGTATACAGCATGGGACTGAGAACTTTCACACAGAAACAAGGCTGTCCTAAATTAGACAACATGGTACAGAGAACTTTCACACAGAAACAAGGCTGTATGTTAGACAGCATGGTACTGAGAACTTTCACACAGAAACAAGGCTGTGTTGTTATGTTAGACAGCATGGGACTGAGAACTTTCACACAGAAACAAGGCTGTGTCATGTTAGACAGCATGGGACTGAGAACTTTCACACAGAAACAAGGCTGTGTTGTTATGTTAGACAGCATGGGACTGAGAACTTTCACACAGAAACAAGGCTGTGTCATGTTAGACAGCATGGGACTGAGAACTTTCACACAGAAACAAGGCTATGTTATATTAGACAACATGGAAGTGAGAACTTTCACACAGAAACAAGGCTATGTCATGTTAGACAGCATGGGACTGAGAACTTTCACACAGAAACAAGGCTATGTCATGTTAGACAGCATGGGACTGAGAACTTTCACACAGAACAAGGCTATGTCATGTTAGACAGCATGGGACTGAGAACTTTCACACAGAAACAAGGCTATGTCATGTTAGACAGCATGGGACTGAGAACTTTCACACAGAAACAAGGCTATGTCATGTTAGACAGCATGGGACTGAGAACTTTCACACAGAAACAAGGCTATGTCATGTTAGACAGCATGGGACTGAGAACTTTCACACAGAATCAAGGCTGTGTTATATTAGACAACATGGAACTGAGAACTTTCACACAGAAACAAGGCTATGTCATGTTAGACAGCATGGGACTGAGAACTTTCACACAGAAACAAAGCTATGTCATGTTAGACCGCATGGGACTGAGAACTTTCACACAGAAACAAGGCTATGTCATGTTAGACAGCATGGGACTGAGAACTTTCACACAGAATCAAGGCTGTGTCATGTTAGACAGCATGGGACTGAGAACTTTCACACAGAAACAAGGCTATGTTATGTTAGACAGCATGGGACTGAGAACTTTCACACAGAAACAAGGCTATGTCATGTTAGACAGCATGGGACTGAGAACTTTCACACAGAATCAAGGCTGTGTCATGTTAGACAGCATGGGACTGAGAACTTTCACACAGAATCAAGGCTGTGTCATGTTAGACAGCATGGGACTGAGAACTTTCACACAGAATCAAGGCTGTGTCATGTTAGACAGCATGGGACTGAGAACTTTCACACAGAAACCAGGCTATGTCATGTTAGACAGCATGGGACTGAGAACTTTCACACAGAAACAAGGCTATGTCATGTTAGACAGCATGGGACTGAGAACTTTCACACAGAAACAAGGCTATGTCATGTTAGACAGCATGGGACTGAGAACTTTCACACAGAAACAAGGCTATGTCATGTTAGACAGCATGGGACTGAGAACTTTCACACAGAATCAAGGGTGTGTTATATTAGACAACATGGGACTGAGAACTTTTACACAGAAACAAGGCTATGTCATGTTAGACAGCATGGGACTGAGAACTTTCACACAGAATCAAGGCTGTGTTATATTAGACAACATGGAACTGAGAACTTTCACACAGAAACAAGGCTATGTCATGTTAGACAGCATGGGACTGAGAACTTTCACACAGAATCAAGGGTGTGTTATATTAGACAACATGGGACTGAGAACTTTTACACAGAAACAAGGCTATGTCATGTTAGACAGCATGGGACTGAGAACTTTCACACAGAATCAAGGGTGTGTTATATTAGACAACATGGGACTGAGAACTTTACACAGAAACAAGGCTATGTCATGTTAGACAGCATGGGACTGAGAACTTTCACACAGAATCAAGGCTGTGTTATATTAGACAACATCGAACTGAGAACTTTCACACAGAAACAAGGCTATGTCATGTTAGACAGCATGGGACTGAGAACTTTCACACAGAATCAAGGGTGTGTTATATTAGACAACATGGGACTGAGAACTTTTACACAGAAACAAGGCTATGTCATGTTAGACAGCATGGGACTGAGAACTTTCACACAGAATCAAGGCTGTGTTATATTAGACAACATGGAACTGAGAACTTTCACACAGAAACAAGGCTATGTCATGTTAGACAGCATGGGACTGAGAACTTTCACACAGAATCAAGGCTGTGTTATATTAGACAACATGGGACTGAGAACTTTTACACAGAAACAAGGCTATGTCATGTTAGACAGCATGGGACTGAGAACTTTTACATAGAAACAAGGCTATGTTATGTTAGACAGCATGGGACTGAGAACTTTCACACAGAATCAAGGCTGTGTTATATTAGACAGCATGGGACTGAGAACTTTCACACAGAAACAAGGCTATGTCATGTTAGACAGCATGGGACTGAGAACTTTCACACAGAATCAAGGCTGTGTTATATTAGACAACATGGAACTGAGAACTTTCACACAGAATCAAGGCTGTGTTATATTAGACAACATGGTACTGAAACTTTCACACAGAATCAAGGCTGTGTTATATTAGACAACATGGTACTGAAACTTTCACACAGAATCAAGGCTGTGTTATATTAGACAACATGGAAGTGAGAACTTTCACACAGAATCAAGGCTGTGTTATATTAGACAACATGGAACTGAGAACTTTCACATATAAACAAGGCTGTGTTATATTAGACAACATGGAACTGAGAACTTTCACACAGAAACAAGGCTGTGTTATATTAGACAACATGGAACTGAGAACTTTCACACAGAATCAAGGCTGTGTTATATTAGACAACATGGAACTGAGAACTTTCACACAGAAACAAGGCTGTGTTATATTAGACAACATGGAACTGAGAACTTTCACACAGAAACAAGGCTGTGTTATATTAGACAACATGGAACTGAGAACTTTCACACAGAAACAAGGCTGTGTTATATTAGACAACATGGAACTGAGAACTTTCACACAGAATCAAGGCTGTGTTATATTAGACAACATGGAACTGAGAACTTTCACACAGAAACAGGCTGTGTTATATTAGACAACATGGAACTGAGAACTTTCACACAGAAACAAGGCTGTGTTATATTAGACAACATGGAACTGAGAACTTTCACACAGAAACAAGGCTGTGTTATATTAGACAACATGGAACTGAGAACTTTCACACAGAAACAAGGCTGTGTTGTTATGTTAGACAGCATGGGACTGAGAACTTTCACACAGAAACAAGGCTGTGTCATGTTAGACAGCATGGGACTGAGAACTTTCACACAGAAACAAGGCTGTGTTGTTATGTTAGACAGCATGGGACTGAGAACTTTCACACAGAAACAAGGCTGTGTCATGTTAGACAGCATGGGACTGAGAACTTTCACACAGAAACAAGGCTATGTTATATTAGACAACATGGAAGTGAGAACTTTCACACAGAAACAAGGCTATGTCATGTTAGACAGCATGGGACTGAGAACTTTCACACAGAAACAAGGCTATGTCATGTTAGACAGCATGGGACTGAGAACTTTCACACAGAAACAAGGCTATGTCATGTTAGACAGCATGGGACTGAGAACTTTCACACAGAAACAAGGCTATGTCATGTTAGACAGCATGGGACTGAGAACTTTCACACAGAAACAAGGCTATGTCATGTTAGACAGCATGGGACTGAGAACTTTCACACAGAAACAAGGCTATGTCATGTTAGACAGCATGGGACTGAGAACTTTCACACAGAATCAAGGCTGTGTTATATTAGACAACATGGAACTGAGAACTTTCACACAGAAACAAGGCTATGTCATGTTAGACAGCATGGGACTGAGAACTTTCACACAGAAACAAAGCTATGTCATGTTAGACCGCATGGGACTGAGAACTTTCACACAGAAACAAGGCTATGTCATGTTAGACAGCATGGGACTGAGAACTTTCACACAGAATCAAGGCTGTGTCATGTTAGACAGCATGGGACTGAGAACTTTCACACAGAAACAAGGCTATGTTATGTTAGACAGCATGGGACTGAGAACTTTCACACAGAAACAAGGCTATGTCATGTTAGACAGCATGGGACTGAGAACTTTCACACAGAATCAAGGCTGTGTCATGTTAGACAGCATGGGACTGAGAACTTTCACACAGAATCAAGGCTGTGTCATGTTAGACAGCATGGGACTGAGAACTTTCACACAGAATCAAGGCTGTGTCATGTTAGACAGCATGGGACTGAGAACTTTCACACAGAAAACAAGGCTATGTCATGTTAGACAGCATGGGACTGAGAACTTTCACACAGAAACCAGGCTATGTCATGTTAGACAGCATGGGACTGAGAACTTTCACACAGAAACAAGGCTATGTCATGTTAGACAGCATGGGACTGAGAACTTTCACACAGAAACAAGGCTATGTCATGTTAGACAGCATGGGACTGAGAACTTTCACACAGAATCAAGGGTGTGTTATATTAGACAACATGGGACTGAGAACTTTACACAGAAACAAAGCTATGTCATGTTAGACAGCATGGGACTGAGAACTTTCACACAGAATCAAGGCTGTGTTATATTAGACAACATGGAACTGAGAACTTTCACACAGAAACAAGGCTATGTCATGTTAGACAGCATGGGACTGAGAACTTTCACACAGAATCAAGGGTGTGTTATATTAGACAACATGGGACTGAGAACTTTTACACAGAAACAAGGCTATGTCATGTTAGACAGCATGGGACTGAGAACTTTCACACAGAATCAAGGGTGTGTTATATTAGACAACATGGGACTGAGAACTTTTACACAGAAACAAGGCTATGTCATGTTAGACAGCATGGGACTGAGAACTTTCACACAGAATCAAGGCTGTGTTATATTAGACAACATCGAACTGAGAACTTTCACACAGAAACAAGGCTATGTCATGTTAGACAGCATGGGACTGAGAACTTTCACACAGAATCAAGGGTGTGTTATATTAGACAACATGGGACTGAGAACTTTTACACAGAAACAAGGCTATGTCATGTTAGACAGCATGGGACTGAGAACTTTCACACAGAATCAAGGCTGTGTTATATTAGACAACATGGAACTGAGAACTTTCACACAGAAACAAGGCTATGTCATGTTAGACAGCATGGGACTGAGAACTTTCACACAGAATCAAGGCTGTGTTATATTAGACAACATGGGACTGAGAACTTTTACACAGAAACAAGGCTATGTCATGTTAGACAGCATGGGACTGAGAACTTTTACACAGAAACAAGGCTATGTTATGTTAGACAGCATGGGACTGAGAACTTTCACACAGAATCAAGGCTGTGTTATATTAGACAGCATGGGACTGAGAACTTTCACACAGAAACAAGGCTATGTCATGTTAGACAGCATGGGACTGAGAACTTTCACACAGAATCAAGGCTGTGTTATATTAGACAACATGGAACTGAGAACTTTCACACAGAATCAAGGCTGTGTTATATTAGACAACATGGTACTGAAACTTTCACACAGAATCAAGGCTGTGTTATATTAGACAACATGGTACTGAAACTTTCACACAGAATCAAGGCTGTGTTATATTAGACAACATGGAAGTGAGAACTTTCACACAGAATCAAGGCTGTGTTATATTAGACAACATGGAACTGAGAACTTTCACATATAAACAAGGCTGTGTTATATTAGACAACATGGAACTGAGAACTTTCACACAGAAACAAGGCTGTGTTATATTAGACAACATGGAACTGAGAACTTTCACACAGAATCAAGGCTGTGTTATATTAGACAACATGGAACTGAGAACTTTCACACAGAAACAAGGCTGTGTTATATTAGACAACATGGAACTGAGAACTTTCACACAGAAACAAGGCTGTGTTATGTTAGACAACATGGAACTGAGAACTTTCACACAGAAACAAGGCTGTGTTATATTAGACAACATGGAACTGAGAACTTTCACACAGAATCAAGGCTGTGTTATATTAGACAACATGGAACTGAGAACTTTCACACAGAAACAAGGCTGTGTTATATTAGACAACATGGAACTGAGAACTTTCACACAGAAACAAGGCTGTGTTATATTAGACAACATGGAACTGAGAACTTTCACACAGAAACAAGGCTGTGTTATATTAGACAACATGGAACTGAGAACTTTCACACAGAAACAAGGCTGTGTTATATTAGACAACATGGAACTGAGAACTTTCACACAGAAACAAGGCTGTGTTATGTTAGACAACATGGAACTGAGAACTTTCACACAGAAACAAGGCTGTGTTATGTTAGACAACATGGGACTGAGAACTTTCACACAGAAACAAGGCTGTGTTATATTAGACAACATGGAACTGAGAACTTTCACACAGAAACAAGGCTGTGTTATGTTAGACAACATGGAACTGAGAACTTTCACACAGAAACAGCGCAGTTGCAACCTTATAAGATATACTACACTTTAGAACACAAGCGGTGCTTGGGTCTTTATTTCATGTACCTCATAAAATTGGCACTGGATGATTTTCAAAATCGTTTGGATTTGTCAGAAAGGGAACACGGGGAGAAAGAAACTCGTCACTGCACCTGATTTTGTTTAGAATATATGAAGGCATAACGCCTACCTACCTCTGCCTTAAGCCAAAGAAGATTAATAAACCAACACAGAAGTTGTGTCGTTGGCCGCTACACGCTGCGGGATGTACTGAGGAGGGGATCCGAGCACTTATGTACCGAATGTATCGTTGTACAATGAGGATGATCAGTCGACTAACTAATTAACTAACTAACAACGTAACTACCTTACTAACTAGCTAGCTACCAACTAACTAACTACCTAACTAACTAGCTAACTAACTAACTAATTACCTAACTAACTAACTAACTAGCTAGCTAATTAACTACCTAACTAACTATCTAATTAACTAACTGACTAACTAACTAATTAACTAACTAGCTAATTAACTATCCAACTAATTAACTAACTAGCTAACTAACTAACTAATTAATTAACTACCTAACTAACTATCTTACTAGCTACCTCTGTCTACACATGCAGTACCTGCCATAAGGTTACCTGTATCAATACTTATATAATTACCTGGATTGTTGATGGCTGGACAGTTATGGAGCCTCAATTCTTCACAAGAAAGGAAATGGTTTCTGGATTTGCAGAAGTCGCTGTTGTAAGGATGGCAGACACCTTCAAGATACAGACACATATTAACTCGTTGTTATATCTCTGGCATTGATCTATGTTTATACTTCATTCCATCGTTGTATTTGATATTTAAACCGTTAAGGGAGTTAGTTCTCTAAACACAAATGTCACAAACAATACGTTGCACAATAAATTGCCTGGCATATTTCGCTGCATCTCATCAGGTGTACTTTGCAGAGTTAGGTACCATATGATGTCAATACATGGATTATATTTGGCTGAAATACTTAAAATACATAGTCACAGATATTGTTCGAATGTGCAGCAATAGTTATTCCCACAATAATTGCAAATTTAAAATGAAATCTTTTTGATTGCATAAAACTGACTATACCCGCCTAATTGCTACTGCCTCGATGTATTTCTGCAATCATTTATTGTTCGTCGTGTACAATATACGCCGGCTCCGTGGCGAAGGGATTACAAATTCATTTCGTAATCTCGCATACAACGTTCGAAATACAGCTGTGGGCAATTTGAAAGCAGACTGCATTGCGTTGGTTTTCATACAATGGCATGAGTGTCGGTCGTTCAGAAAGCAATGGCAAACTACTGAACGTAAACGTGCCCAGGAATCACAAGCTGCCAAAAAATGCTGCGGTTGATTGCTACGTCTTGTAAAGGATATACAAATAACTTTAACTTATAACATTATAACAGGAGTGGTGCTGAGCCATACCTGGATGGGAGATGTTGACTGTTCCGAAGGGGTCTGATCCAACATCCCATGTACAAGACGGGTCACCCAGCTCCTATCCATTTGTTCGTCCATCCTCGTCGGAATCTTGCTTGCATAGTTCTGGCGTCCACTTTGGAAAGACGTGAGGTATAATAAAATTATGTGGATTAGTGACGTGTGAGGGTGTGAGACGTTAGATGGTGCGTGATGGTGGAAATGACCATGTGTTCACGTGCACCCATCGTAGACGAACATGTACGGCGAGAATTGGTCAGATGAGTCACATTCGCTACTACCATGTATTGTAGTTATTATGTCTTTTTTAAAGCACAGTGTAACGAACTATCGTCTGTCTGGACAAGGCTAGTAGATGCTTGGTGGAGACAGGTAAGAATGGAGAGAGAGAGAGAGAGAGAGAGAGAGAGAGAGAGAGAGAGAGAGAGAGAGAGAGAGAGAGAGAGAGAGAGAGAGAGAGAGAGAGAGAGAGAGAGAGAGACCAGGTCGGTAGATGTTTAGATAAATACGAAGGGGGATAAAAATGAAAACCTTAAAAGTGTCATGAAAATTACAAAAGCCAGTAAAAATGAAAAGCTTAAAAGGGTCATACAAATTATAAGAGCCACGCCATTGTCTTGTAACCTACCAATATTGTTAAGGATGTCAAAAGTTTTAAGCACGTGACATCACGGTGCAGACGAGCGCGGCGACGTTATAAGGATAGTTTAAAGATGGCCGCCCCACTTTTGACATGCGCCAAAGAGGAGCAGCATTCTGTTATCTGTTTTTTGATCAGTGAAAGGGGGAACCGATATAAATTCATCGTGAATAAAGGACTAGTACCGATGCATGCCTGTCAGCCCAGCAAGTATTTGAGTGGGGTAGGACGTTTCGACTGGAAAATCAAATCCAAACGACGTGGACTTCTGAATAAATGTGTCCCTTTGCTACATGATACTGCTCGACTGTTAGTTAGTTAGTTACTCGACAGATCATCCTCATTGCACATCGAACCATTCAGTCCATAAGTGCTCGGATCCCCTCCTCAGCAAATCCCGCAGCGTGTAGCGGCTAACGACGCCAGTTCTGTGTTGGTTTATCAATCTTCTTTGGCTTCCTGCGTAGTGTTCTTGTTTGGCCACCCCTCTTTTAATTTGCCGCTCTAGCAGTCTGGCCATTGTTGTAGATTCACAGTCATCGCTTGGTTCTCACAAAAGTCTTACTTCTCGTAGAGCATTCAGAATGTCAGCCTGGTCCATGGCGCGTCCGCCCTCCACAGTAGCCTCACCTGCGAGCTTGTCAGCCCCTAATTTCCTTGTACTCCCGCATGCCCTGGCACGAAGATGAAACTAATCTTTTCGGATCGACCCCTCCTCTATCCTCTTGATCATGTTCATTGAGTCGCTAAGGAAACAAGCCCTAGTAAATGTCTGTGTCTCGAGCCATGTTATTGCTTTACTTACTGCCATGACTTCCATGGTCAGGCTACTTGTGGTTTCAGTGAAAGCACCAGAGTCCTCCTTCACAATTCTCCCTCCAGCCCGAGCTGTAAAGGCCCATGAGCTTCTCACACGTCGGACGACAGACCCATCTGTGTAGATGACCGCGCCACCGTCTAGCGAATTCTCGAAAATCAACGCTTGTACTTCCGCCTCCACAGCAGCCGGATTTTCTTGTCTGCAATTCCTATCAAGTTGGATGCAAACTGAAAAGGATGTGCAGAAGCCTGTTGGCACTTGCACCCACTCCTCGCCAGGTTCTAAGTCCTCAAATGAACACACCTGTTGAAGAATGTCTTCGGCTTGACCCATCCACGACCGTCCTCTTTTTAACCTGCTGCCCTTCACCTTCATAATTTCACTATGCAGTGGATGTTGTGTGTTTGCGTTAA
The DNA here is from genome assembly GCA_014155875.1 of Cepaea nemoralis. Lineage (NCBI taxonomy): Eukaryota > Metazoa > Mollusca > Gastropoda > Stylommatophora > Helicidae > Cepaea > Cepaea nemoralis. The sequence goes on from JACEFZ010002112.1 coordinate 225,535, forward strand.
CTCTGAGGTAGGCGCGTGCCCTGCAAACTTGTATTCTCTCTTCAATGGTTGGAAAATCAAGAAGGTAGCGCATCGCCCTGCATGCTATATCTCTTGTACATCCAAGAATAATGCGCATAGCTTCATTCTGTATCCTTTCCATCCTTTCTATCTGCTTATGGCTGACTCCATACTGCGCGTACAACGGTTGAAATCACCAAAGACCTCCACTTTCAGTGTGTACCACATGCCCTGTAGCCGCCAGACCTACCCCCAAGTGATTTCCATTCAAAGAATCATAGGGAGGCTTCAGGTTTCCATTTGAAGCCCCCTCATACTTCTCCTTGCGCCTGGTATGGGGTAGATCTTGGTCATCACAAGTCGCCAATCCTCCCTGTAATACGATAGTTTATAATGTGTCAGTGTCGGCTTATATTAATATTTGTTGCCTGCCTTGTTAAACTTCCTACATAAGCTTTCTTTATCTTCGTCTGTTTGTTTGGCCTTGTATTTTTCCCTGGAATTAGTGGAACTGTAGTACTAGCCGCTTTGTTACAACCATACACGCGGTATTCAACTACATACGTGTCCACTCCACAACAAGGAAACAAGTAGCTCAACTCAACTCAACTCAACTCAACTCAACTCATGTTTCGTAATTTTAAAGAGAAACTCTGCAACGTTAACACACTGACAGTTGAACGGGGCCCGAATACTTGTTTCTTCTCAAAGCCAGACAAGGACATACGCAGCCGTTGTGGGATAGCAGCTGGGCGCCCGCCTGTCGTTCCTGCGGTCCTGGGTTCCATTCCCATCAGGGGGATTTGTAATGTTTAATATTGACTAGAGCTTCCAGGTCACGGCAAACATGCATACCAGGCGATGACTTGGAGAGTAAACGGGGCCGGCGTCACACCGCCCTCATCTGCACTGAGCGCCGTTTGGTCTATACAAATATTGATTTATCTTCATAAGACCAATGCCCCTTAACTGATTTAATGCCATGGGAAGATTACTTAATCGTTGTAAGCGACTTCCCGCATCTGTCATGGGATTATATATCGCCGATACTGAAGTCAATGAAACGAGGGCACCAACAAAACACATATGGTTTAAAAGACAAAAATGGGAATATGATAAATACCAATGAGGAAATGTGCAACACATGGAAAGAATATTTTATTGAATTACTAAATTGTGAAGCTCCAAGTAACATTTTCCCACAGGAAGAGGTTCTAACATGCGAACCACAAATTGAAGAACCTACATTTGAAGAAATCCTATATGTAATCACACGACTTAAAAACAATAAGGCAACTGGGACTGATGGAATTGCTGCTGAATTTATAAAGGCAGGTGGCCATGCATTACATCTAAAGCTATACGAACTAATAATAAAAATCTGGAGGACAGAAGAATTACCCCATGACTGGAAAGAGTCATTATTGATACCTATCTTTAAGAAAGGAGACAAGTTCCAATGTGGAAATTATAGAGGAATATCACTACTGTCCACAAGCTATAAGATACTATCCGCAGTATTACTAAATAGACTAAAACCATATTCAGAAGACATATTAGGTGACTACCAGGCGGGTTTTAGACAAAACAGATCAACAATAGATCAGATATTTATCTTACGACAAATAGCCGACAAACATTGGGAATATAAAAGAGATCTCCATAACATTTTTGTGGATTTTAAAAAGGCTTATGATAGTGTCCATAGGAATAGTCTATGGAATGTTATGCAGGAATTTGGAATACCAAGGAAGTTAATTAACATGACCAAACTATGCATGGAAGATACTTATAATATAGTAACATATAAAGGCAGGAAATCAGACCCCTTCCAAATAACATCTGGCTTGAAACAGGGTGATGCACTATCGCCGCTACTCTTCAATCTGGCTCTAGAGAAAGTTGTAAGGAAGGTAAAGGAGGAATGTGATATTGGAGGAATATCCAAGCTGCTTGGTTATGCAGATGATATAGATATTATAGGGCAAAGTGAACAAAAGACATTAGAAATATTGACTCACTTAAAGGAAAAAGCCCAACAGATGGGGCTGGTTATCAACCAAGATAAGACAGGGTATATGGTGGTTTCAAGAGACGGAATGGCTAGGAGCTCTGGCCACATACAAATGGATAGTGTGGCCATTGGGGGAACGGAGGCATGCAAATACCTGGGTACAATCTTCAACTGCTCCAGCGTCATAGGGGAAGAGATGCAGACTGGGGTCAACTCTGGAAATAAGATATACTATGCACTACAACATCTACTAAAATCAAAGGCGCTATCTCGTAGCACCAGGGTCACAGTGTGCAAAGCACTGGTCAGACCAGTTGTGCTGTATGGCTCTGAAACCTGGAGTACAACGAAAGGAGACGAAGCCTTGTTACAGACCTTTGAGAGCAAAATTTTAAGACGCGTCTTTGGACCCGTTGGGGATACACAGGGTGGAGAGTGGAGAGGAGGAGGTAACAAAGACATTTATGATTTGTTTGGATCCCCGCTGGTCACTGGTATCATGAGGGCTAATAGACTACAATGGCTGGGGCGTATAGAGGGAGTGGAAGATGGTAGGGAAACGGGGCTCGCTTGCACTCAGGAGGTGAATGACCGTGGACCCCGAGGTGGACCAAGGGGGCGGTGGAGAGATAATATACATACAGACCTACAAGCACTTGGAATCAACGACTGGCAAGGGAGGGTCCACCAGAGAGACGAATGGAGACAGATTGTATTTGCAGCAAAGAACCTCAATGGCTCGGAACGCTGAAGAAGAAGAAGATATATTGTCACTGCGTTATACTACAACATGTCTGCCGCCATGTTAAAAACAATTAAGCCACAACAGTGGCACATCCTTACTTCCCATTTTCCCGTATCTATTTTTGTTTCGTTCAAATCTACTTTTGTATTTAGGATTGAACCTGTCAAGGTGCATAAAAAGATCATTACTTACTTTACACGAGATAAACTGGGTGTCCAGATCTATTAAAAAATATATCCCCGCCTCGATGGAGGTACGAGAGCATGACTACCTGGAAGACGGGCCAGAGTGCTAGCCACAACGCCTACATGTCCAATGCGTGTAAAGATACCTGTACTTTACAAACTGATCAAGTGTCGTGGGATGATTAATCGTCTTAAGCGACTTTCCGCATATGCCATGGGCGTATATATCGCCGAAATGTTGATATGTGAAATGTTCTCTCAGTTAACATATTAATACAGTAGTTTTCCCTAAGCAACCTGCTTTAATTTGATATATAATACAACACGTCTTCTACTATATTAATATCTTGTAGGCTATAACTGTGACACACCCCTACTCCCCAGTCTTCTGTCATCCATTTTTGTTTGGCCAAAACCTACTTTTTCTCTGGCATTCAGTAGCATGTCCTTTGCATAACCTCGCTCCCATAGCAGCCTTCCGGAACACTTCTCGATCATAAGCATGATGTCCCGCGTCCGATACACCCATCTGGAGATCATCTGCCACATCCTGTACCCACTTTCTCATTGGCCTTCCTCTTCCTCTCTCCCCAGGCATTTACACCTCCAATTTTGTTCTCTCCACATTTCATGACGTTTCAAGTGACGAAAATATTTCGATTTTCTTTGTTTCTTTGTTTTAACGTCTTCAGTGGGACGCAGAGGTGTTCCCAAGGCACCAGGGCCAGGTTCTATACTGGCCAAGATCTACTAACACGTCCCAGCCCTGCGTCCTGGGCAACAGGTCCCTTCGGGGTCCTGGCTAACTTTGTACGATCGCTGATTCTTCCGAAGTTGGAGTATCTGCCTGCACGGTGAGGAACCACCAGTCTCCACACCAATAAGCCAGACATGGGACAATGGATACTCAGGCAAACCTCAGTCCGGTATGACATCACACTGATGATAGACAACAGGATGTCTTCATCCGACACACAGGACTTCGCACTGGAGTTCACAGCCAGCGAATACAAGCAACCAAGCATCGTCTTTAGTAGCCAACCTTCTTCAATATTCAGTTCTTGTCGTATGGATGCAATTGTTCTGTTCTATATCCAAGATATTCTTAGAACCCGTCTATAACATGTATATTCAAAGGCATGTATGCGCTGTTCAGCTTGTTTAGTAAGTGTCCAGGTCTCAGAGGTGTATGTCTGGCACTAAATCTGTTAAAACAAACATACCTTGAGAATGGACATACCCTTAGTCCAGCTTTCTGAAAATCGACCCCGAACGCATTTCTGGCTCCTCCTCCTAACGGACTCTGATGTCCAACGCCTGACCCGCCCTCGCTGATATTACATGGATGTGACACGTTGTAACCGTTAGGAATCCTGTCCTGGAAGTTTGAGAAGCACCGACACGACGTCACGAAGACGCACAACCTAAGGCTGAAATGTATTAACATTTATTATGTCTTATTGCGGTTCTGGTGTTTAAGGAAAGTGAACGCGCTTCACAATTCCCCAACATACCGATGGAGAGTTAGAAGCCACGAAGATTTGGAAGCCGATCTCTTTGCGCTCATTTCGATGGTATGGGCGTCGATGGTTCTGTTCCCAAATCACGTGCAGCTGACTTTGAACCGTCAAAAACGGCTTCCTGGCCTAGAGGTTAGCGACTTTTCTCGTAATCTCGTATACTCTCGTAAGTAATGTGACGACGGTGAGAATCAGCAGTGGTTCGAATCGCGTCGGTAACTTACGGGGTATGTGAGCCGGCCGCTCAGAAAGCAATGGCAAACTAATGAGCGTAATCTTGCCAAGAAATCAACAATCAGCTGAAAGATGCTGATATTGACAGCGATGTCCTGTAAAGGATATGCAAACATCCTTAAACCACAGACGAGGACGTTTTTCTATTAAATACGTTAAACAAAAGGTTTTAGAGCAAGTTCTGCTCATGTTCCAGGCTTGTGAATGACAGCCTCAGCATCTTTATTAGGGTGGTCTAGTTAGCCATAATAGCCTTAATTTTGGTATAATGGCTAGGACGTTATACTGACACTGTCATGACAGTGGTCAGACAAGGGTCCGATGCCTGCACTCGTCGTTCAATGAAAATACTGATCACCAATTTCACCGTACACTCAGACCTAACAAACACAGGGTATTTGTAACGTCTCACTACATTTTATATGTAGAACCAATTTGACAATTATTTCTTCTGTTGAAAGCACCAGTCTATTTGGAATGCAAAGAAGTACTCTGGCAGACGACAGTCATTCGCTGCATATTTTTTCACGATGGACACATGTCTTGATGACATCATGTGCTTCATTTCTCAAATTTGTTCTACATACAAAGTGTAGTGAGACTTTACAAACATCCCGCATTCCCATAGTACGACTTGTAAGTTAAGGTTTATGTTGGCATTGTGTTTAAGTACACTGGCCATTTGCCCCTCCCCCCCCCCCCCCAAAAAAAAAGGGGTGGCACTATTTGGAGGCAGTCGGTTCGATTTCTGATGTAGCTGTCTCCAGCTATTTCGGCATCCGGTGTCTCTTCTGATGACGGGTTCTTTACTTTGCCCCGATGATTGTCCAGTAATACTTATAAATGTCAGGCTCACAATAACATTGGATCAAGAATGCGAGGTTTGCCCGGCAGGCTGCACTGAATGGGAGGTGCAACAATTGATCCACGACAATTCGCGATCGGGTGTATATTAATTATTTACGCGGATGGCTCTATGCTAAGAGGTGAATGAAGTACTTGAGAGTTTGTGGCAAAGGTTAGCGGACAGTGTTTGATGCAGGAGAGCCTGGCCTATGATACCACAACATCTAGTATGATAATGGAGGTGGAGGAAGTAATGGCCGGGTTCTGCTGGCTGGAGAACAAACAGCACACGTATGTCATCATTGTAACGGATTCACAAAGTATGATGAGAAAGGCGAAAACAAGCAGCCTCGGGCAGAGTGGCAGGCTTCAATTCAACAATACAAAATGGAGAGTATCTGTTGGATCTTTTGCCCAGGGCATGCTGGTGTGGCGGGAAACTAGCAGGCGGGCAGATTGGCTGGATCTGCATTCCTTCGTGTGGTATTGGTGCGTGATAAGGCAGACTTGGTTGGGGCTTTTTACAATCATATGTATAATGCAGAAAAAAGGGTAGATTATCACGGCTTGGAGAGAATCGTACTGCGGGGAGTGACCAGAAGATCTGGAAACACTTAAAATTCCTAGGAAAGGCCAAACGGACACATAATCGGACTGCTACGTGTACCATTAATATCGAGACTCTTCGCTGGCTTTGTAGATGGGCTCTTCGTTCGCTGTAGTAGATGAAGAGGGAGCATGTATGGGAATGTCCCGAGTGCTGTGAGGCCAGTTCTGTACTTAACTCAACTCAATCTATGAATGTATTTTCCGTGCTATTTTCAACTAAATACTCTGGCCATATTATACGTTGGTGTTTTGCAACGACAGCGATAGAAGGCTGTGATCTGGAAAAAGAGCCAGTGGTCAATCAGAACAAAGATGGACATCGGACATTGCAGACACCTTGGGCAGGAGAATGCACGGGACATGAGAATTGAACAAGTTTTTGAAACTGTTTTAGCAAGCCGTGACGAGAGGCACGTTCTGTTAAGAACCTGCTAGATTAACTGATTCGATGCCAAATAAAAAAGTAGATTTGGACCCTACATGGTTCACAATGAAATAAACCAGCATTATAATGTAATTTCCCTTCACTGAGCATTGACATTGCGGGAGATACTACGAAACAAACCAAATAACACGATGACCCTAGTAAGACGGTATATCGCCTTACAGTCCAAATGGGAGGTCGCGTGTAGCGATATATAGGGTGTGTTTGACATTATTTCATTATGGCAGCGGCACTATGCACAGTGAAATGCTTTTTCGTCTGTCCGCGGTTGTTTGTAGCGTGAACTGACTGGATTGCTTTATGCAGTAATGTGTGGCTGCTGGTTTTCACATGGGGCAGTGAGGAGCATTTTGTGTGATATTTACTGGCAAACAAGGATATACATCTTTGCTTTATTGACTATACAAAGGCTTTTGATAGAGTTAGACATGTCAACATGGTGGATATGCTTGCAGATCTACAAATTGATGGGAAAGACATTAGACTTATAAAAAACATATATTGGAAACAACAAGCTGCAATAAGGATTGATAATGAAGTGGGACAGTATCAGCCAATTAAGAGAGGTGTTAGGCAGGGATGTGTGATGTCTCCAGATCTTTTTTCCCTATACAGTGAAAATATTTTCAGAAATGTAGAGGATATAAATAGAATCAGCATTGGAGGACGAAACATCAATAACATTAGATATGCAGATGATACAGTATTAATTGCAGACAATGCGCAGGACCTGCAACAATTAGTAGATGCGGTTGTTGTACACAGTGAGCAACTGGGGTTAGAATTAAATTGTAAAAAGACTCAGGTTATGGTCGTCACTAGGAAGGAAGAAGTGCCACAATGTAATATACAAGTAAATGGAAATATTCTTCAACAAGTGAATCGGTACAATTATCTTGGAACAGTCATAACATCTGATGGGAGATGCCTTGAAGAGATTATAACAAGAATCGCCATGGCGAAAGTAGCCTTTAGCAAGATGAAAAACATTCTGACCAATAAAAAGATGTCAATTGAAACGAGAAAAAGAGTGTTGAGGGGATACATAGAGCCTGTTCTTTTGTATGGATGTGAAACTTGGACAATGTGCAGTCAAGCTGAAAAGCATCTGATGGCTGCAGAAATGTGGTTTCTGAGGAAAATGCAAAGAATACCATGGACAAACAGAAAAACTAATGACCAAGTACTACAGGAGACAAATGAACATCGTAAACTGATTAGAGAAATTAGACGTAGACAGTCAAAATTTTTTGGACATGTTATGAGAAGAAATGTATTGGAGAACTTAGTGACAACTGGCAAGATCGAAGGGATCAGACCAAGAGGCAGACCGAGAGGAAAATACCTGGATGGCTTGGCCACATGGCATGGACGAGATAGGAACACAGAGCTGATCCACGACACTGGTGATCGAGTGAAATGGCGAGTCATGACCGCCCACGCTTTCCGGCATGGCACATGATTGATTGATTTACTGGCACAGGGACGGAGCATAATGGGGACGACCCGATGCCGTGAAGTTGGAATCACGACTAACAACTAAAGGGTGTATTTTTAACGACTGTGTAGTGTTTGAAAATATCGCCGGTCCAAGTTTTGTATTCACTATTCACCTCTGTTAAGTTCATGCAACATAACAGGTAAATACAAAACTTGGACCGGCAATATTTTCAAACACTGCATAGTCATTAAAACTATACCAAGTACTATTTCTGTGGAACCTGTTACATAATATCTACCTGTAAAAGTTTTGGTTAAAAATTCGAGGCGATGAACGACCGGCCTGAGAGTGTATCTGCCGCTGTGTATTTGTTTATACATATTGACAAACCTCCATCTATTTGTTTGTTTTATTTCTTTTTCTTTACATAATATCATCTCGTTGACATCCCATGTTTTTTTTTCTTTCTGTCTCATCGATTGGGCAGCAGTTTACGAAAGTACAAATTTGCGTTGTTCGTTTTCTAAATAAATTTGTTTATTGTTTCGTTTGTGTTGTTACGTTGATGTGTGTGTTTTTAATCGACCCGACCAGCTTCTAATCATAGTGTGTGTTTGTTTCGGTCTCCCATAAAAACTGGACAGCCGCAGGTCCATTTTTTACAGTCAGGGCGAGAGACAGGCAGTGTTGGAGATCCATTGCAGCCAACCTTCATTGTGGAGACGGCACCTGATTGATTGATTGATTGATTGATTGATCGATTGATTGATTGACTGATTGAAACCACTTTGTATTGGCTGACAGGACAGTGTATAGCCACTGCCTTACCGCGTCCCCGATCTCCCGGTGAGCATGGCTCAAATTATGTGCCACATTACGAACTGGTTCATTTCCAAACAAAGAGTAAATTTGGACCAAACATTGTACACACTCTATTGACCAAGTCTTTTTTTTTTTGCGTTCGCTCGCTGTGAACTCAAGCGTAGTCCATAAACAAGATTTCTATTAGCATTAGTCTGAATTTTGCTGGTGGGTTAGCTTTTCCTATTATCAGTGTCCCTCGCCATTAGGCGGTACTGGTAATTTACGTCCCCAAGTCAATGATGAGAAGTCACATGTTAGTCCAACTGTCCGGTGTAGGGGTTGAATCCCTTACATCGGCATCAGCACACCGGGTGTTTAAGAACAAGAGCTCTTATCCGTTTTGACATGCTTATAGTGTAAATTTTCCGTTCAAGAGCACCGAAATTGCTGAAGATACGGCGGAACAAAATAAATAACAGGATTTCCCTTTATGGCGATATATCATCCTAATGTCCAAATAAGAGGTCACATTTTGCGATATAGTATCCTTCGGCACTGCATCAGTTAAGTAAACTTAGTGTAATGATCGTTAGTTATTTAGCTTTGACAAGCAAATACAAACAGTTTTAGTGCTCAGCTAGAACGGCGGCTAAAAGCATGAGCAGTTATTGCTGTTATCCCGGGGTCACAAAGGTTTGAGTCAACAATGAAGCCAACAGATCGTGATGCTGTCAGCTGAACAAACAGCCTATCAATCCTCTGACATAGTCAACGAATTCAAACTTACCATCTCTGTCCAGTCAACCGAAACTGGCAACAGCAATGAATTCCATTTATGAGTAAGTAATGAGAGGCCACATTTGCTGGAGGTGGTCGTGTCAGGCTGAACACAGTAGGCTGGAGTTGTAGAGTTGGGACTGATCGTTAAATTAAGTTATACAAAGCCGACGTGGCGAAAGTCAAAGAGGTACGAGCGCAATTCACAGTTCTCATACCACATTCTAATCACAGCTGCGGGCGATTTGGAAGCAGATCGCTTTGAGCTGATTTTCATAAAATGATATAAGTGTCGGTCGTTCGGAAAGCAGTGGCAAACGACTGAAAGTAAATTTGCCAAGAAATCACAATGAGTACATGCTGGGGTTAATTGAGACGTCCTGTAAAAGGATATGCAATTAAGTTGTTTTTTTTATACACAACTTTGAATTTAATATACAGCCCTTGTGTCTTTCTTTCTCATTTTGGATTATATTCTTTTCTATCACATTCTTCATTTTTGTGTCGTCTCTTTTTGTTTCTTATTTGACCTTTTGTCTTGGTATCTTTCACTTTCTTTAGTGTTCCTTCGATTCAATTAATATCTTTCTCAAACAATGCGTTACCCTCTCTCTCCTCTTTCTCTCTTTCTCTTCTCTCTCTCCCTCTCCTCTCTCTTCTCCCCCTCTTTCTCTCTCCCTCTCTCTCTCCTCTCTCTCTCCCTCTTCTCTCTCTCTCTTCTCTGTCTCCCTCTCTCTCTCTTCTCTGTCTCTCTCTCTCCCTCTCTCTCTTCTCCCTCTCTCTCTCTTTCTTCTCTCTCTCCCTCTCTCTCTTTCTCTCTCTCTCGCTGCCTGCCGTCTCTCGTTCTATGTACATTTTTTCTATCTCCCTATCTTGTGTCCATCTGCCTATCTCTCTGTCTGTCGTCTCTCGATCTATGCATTTGTCTATCTCCCTCTCTGTGTAATTGCCTGTCTATCACTCTGTCGTTCTATGATCTTACTAAATGCCAGGGCAGACCAGACGCTAAGCCTTGATCGGCAACTGGTCTAGGATCGAAACTCCAACATGCGGACAGTTAGAGTATTTCTTTGCTGATCCTGCAGTTTCTGCAGCTTGTCTTGTTCCAGATGTATTGATATTACCTTTCCTCTGGACTAAACTAGGCAGGCTGAGAGAGGAGTCATGCTGCGAGGGCAACACATGGTCTCCACAATCCAGTCTTAGCGTTGTGCTATGGAGATGTATAACTCCATCCCTGGTTCCCATTGGTTTGCGGTTATGATGCCTTTTTTAAAGCACAACGTAACAAACTATCGTCTGTCAGGACTGCCAGATGTCAATGTGACACTGGAGAAAGTTTCCCAGACATACAGAGCCGAGGGCCCGAAATCAACTGCAGATGATTTGGAAGCAACCTGTTTACGTTGATTGCGAGGTAGTGCGATTCCCTAAAGGCAATTTACGCATCACAGAAGAATTTTCCTGCACCAGTCGCAACATCATTTACGCCATAATATGCAAAAGGTGTGATATGAAGTACATTGGGGAGACGGGCCTCATGCTAGCCGACAGATTCCGCCAACATCTGATGGACATCAACACCAACGAGCACAAGCCTGTCTCCACCCACTTCAATAGCGCCAACCATCAAGGTGCTTCCGATGTCGCTCCTCTGGTCCGCAACATAGCAAGAATACAGAAAACCGGCTCATATTCACTATGGGGTGCCTAACATCACACGGCCTCAACACCCAACATAGTTTCATCTAATCGTAGTCATTTCCCCTCCCCACTCTGTTGCTTCCACACCCTCCTGATATCACCCTTGTCCGGCCTCCAACTTATCCTCTACCCTGTCCCCTATGCCATGTGTGGCGTGTCGTAGGCTCTTTTCCAATCTCTCTCTCTCTCTCTCTCTCTCTCTCTCTCTCTGTCTCTCTCTCTCAATCTCTCTCTCTCTCATTCTCCCTCAACAATCGTGCTTCTCTGTGCCTACCTATGCCATGGGTGGAGTGTCATAGGCTGTTTTCCAATCTATCTCTCTCAATCTCTCTCTCTCTCAATCTCTCTCTCTCTCACTTTCTCTCAACAATCGTGCTTCTCTGTGCCTACCTATGCCATGTGTGACGGGTCGTAGGCCCTTTTCCAATCTTCTCTCTCTCTTTCTCTCTTTCTCGGTCTCAATCTTTCTCTCTCTCTCTCTCTCTCATTCTCTCTCACCAATCGGGCTCCTCTGTGTCTACCTATGCCATGTGTGGCGTGTCGTAGGCTCTCTTCCAATCTCTCTCTCCCCCTCTCTCTCTCTCGTTCTCTCTCTCAATCTCTCTCTCATTCAATCTCAACGATTGTGCTTCCCTGCGCCTACCTATGCCATGTGTGGCGTGTCGCCCCTATGCCATGTGTGGCGTGTCGTAGGCTCTTTTCCAATCTCTCTCTCTGTCTCTCTCTCAATCTCTCTCTCTCATTCTCCCGCAACAATCGTGCTTCTCTGTGCCTACCTATGCCATGGGTGGAGTGTCGTAGACTTTTTTCCAATCTCTCTCTCAATCTCTCTCTCTCCCTCTCTCTCTCTCTCAATCTCTCATTCTCCCTCAACAACCGTGCTTCTCTGTGCCTACCTATGCCATGGGTGACGGGTCGTAGGCTCTGTTCCAATCTTCACTCTCTCTTTCTCTCTTTCTCGGTCTCAATCTCTCTCTCTCTCTCTCATTCTCTCTCAACAATCGTGCTTCTCTGTGCCTACCTATGCCATGTGTGGCGTGTCATAGGTTCTTTTCCAATCTCTCTCTGCCCCCTCTCTCTCTATTTCTCTCTCGCAAAATCTCTCTCTCATTCAATCTCAACAATCGTGCTTCTCTGTGCCTACATATAGTCATGTGTGGCGTGTCGTAGGCTCTTTTCCGATCTCTCTCTCTCTCGATCTCTCTCTCTCTCTCGATCTCTCTCAATCTCTCTCTCTCTCTCTCTCGCTCATTCTCTCTCAACAATAGTGCTTCTCTGTGCCTACCTATGCCATGTGTGGCGTGTCGTAGGCTCTTTTCCAAACTCTCTCTCTCTCTCTCTCTCTCTCTCTCTCTCTCTCTTCCATCTTGCTTCTCGGTGTCTACCTATTCCAACTATATTGCTGGTGATCTGATGTTACACAGCCTCAATAACACAACCACTGGGGGGGGGGGGGGGGGGGGGTTGATCCTCATATACGTTGTATAAAAATCAACCTTGCTGGCTCTATTTCATAGGGTACAGTATGAGTGAAGCCTCGTATATGTAGACCGATCGACCCCATACACATCCGGTGGCGTGCCGTAGGCACTTCTCCAATCTCTATCTCTTTTCCTCTCTCTCTCTCTCTCTCTCTCTCTCTCTCTCTCTCTCTCTCTCTCTCTCTCTCTCTCTCTCTCTCTCTCTTCCATCTCACTTCTCTGTGCCTACATATTCCAACCATATTGCCGGTGGTCTGATTTTAACACAACCACTGGGTGATTTGATCCTCAAATACGTTGTATAACAATCAACCTTACTGACTCTATTCCATAGGGGACAGTATGAGTGAAGCCTCGTATTTGTAGACTGACCGACCCCGCATACATCAGGGGCGTGTCGTAGGCACTTTTCCAATTTCTCTCTCTCTCTCTCTCTCTCTCTCTCTCTCTCTCCTCCATCTTGCTTCTCTGTGCCTACATGTCCCAACTATATTGCCGGTGGTCTGATTTTAACACAACCACTGAGTGATTTGATCCTCAAATACGTTGTATAACAATCAACCTTACTGCCCCGAATCCATAGGGAACAGTATGAGTGAAGCCTCGTATTTGTAGACCGACCGACCCCGCATACATCAGGGGCGTGTCGTAGGCACTTTTCCTCTCTCTCTCTCTCTCTCTCTCTCTCTCTCTCTCTCTCTCTCTCTTCCATCTTTCTTCTCTGTGCCTACATATTCCAACTATATTGCCAGGGATCTGATTTTAAAACTACCACTGGATGATTTGATCCTCAAATACGTTGTATAACAATCAACCTTACTGCCCCGAATTCATAGGGAACAGTATGAGTGAAGCCTCGTATTTGTAGACCGACCGACCCCACATACATCAGGGGCGTGTCGTAGGCACTTTTCCTCTCTCTCTCTCTCTCTCTCTCTCTCTCTCTCTCTCTCTCTCTCTCTCTCTCTCTCTCTCTCTCTCTCTCTCTCTCTCTATCAGGCTTCTCTGTACCCACATATTCCAACTATATTGCCGGTGGTCTGATTTTAACACAACCACTGGAAGATTTGATCCTCAAATTCGTGGTATAGCAATTAACCTTACTGCCTCTATTCCATAGAGAACAGTAGGAGTGAAGCCTCGCATTTGTAGACCTACCCACTCCGCATTCCCCATGCGGTATATCGCATGCAGTTTTCCCCTCTCTCTCTCTCTCTCTCTCTCTCTCTCTCTCTCTCTCTCTCTCTCTCTCTCTCTCTCTCCTTACATCTTGCTTCTCTGTGCCTACCTACTTCACTTGTATTACCAGTGGTTGGATCTCACACAGCCCCATCAACTCGTACACTGGACGAGTGGCTCCTGAAGTGTGCTTTGTAACAATCAACCATACTGACTATTTCATAGGGTACAGTACGAGGGAAACGTCGTACGTGTAGACTGACGCGCCCCACATGCCTCATGTGGTATATCACTGGCACTTCTCCTCTCTCTCTCTCTCTCTCTCTCTCTCTCTCTCTCTCTCTCTCTCTCCTTACATCTTGCTTCTCTGTGCCCACCCACTTCACTTGTAGTACCAGTGGTTGTATCTCACACAGCCCTAACAACTCAAACACTGGGCGAGAGGCTCCTGAAGTGTGCTGTGTAATAATCAACCATACTGACTATTTCATAGGGTACAGTACGAGGGAAACGTCGTACACGTAGACCGACGCGCCCCACACGCCTCATGTGGTATATCACAGGCACTTTTCCTCTCTCTCTCTCTCTCTCTCTCTCTCTCTCTCTCTCTCTCTCGCTCTCTCCCTCTCTCTCTTTCACCCTCTCGCTCTCTCCCTCTCTCTCTCGCTCTCCCCTCTCTCGCTCTCTCTCCTCCTCTCTCACTCCCTCTCTCTCGCTCTCTCTCTCCCTCTCTCACTCCCTCTCGCGCTCTCTCTCCTCCCTTGATCTCTCTCTTGCCCTCCCGCTCTCTCGCTCTCACCCTCGACTCACTCTGCCTACCCCTCTCTCTCTCACCCTCCTCACTCTCTCCCTCTCTCTCTCCCCCTCCCTCTCTCTCTCCCTTCTCTCTATCTCTCTCCCCTCTCTCTCCCTTTCTCTCTATCTCTCTCCCTCTATCTCTCTCTCCTTCCCTCTCTCTCCCTCTCCTCTCCCCTCTCTCTCCCCCTCGCTCCCCCCTTTCGCGCTCTCTCTCTCACTCTCTCTCTCCCTCTCTCTCTCCTCTTACATCTGGCTTCTCTGTGCATACCTTCTTCACGTGCATTGCCAGTGGTTGGATCTTACACAACCCCAACAACTCTAGGACTGGGCGAGGGGCTCCTGTAGCGCGTTGTATGACTAGCAACCATACTGACTATTTCGTAGGTTACAATATACCCCATGTGGTAGGTCGCAGGCACTTTTCCTCTCTCTGTCTCTCTCTGTCTCTCTCTGTCTGTCTCTCTCTCGCTCTTCTCTCTCTCTCTCTCTCCCTCTCTCTCTTCTTGCATGTCCACATACACTAGCATTTTGTCTGTTGAAGTGTGTCTATGTAAGTACGCGTGTTCCTACACACCAATCCACCCAGACCAACAACACAATGGGGTCGTGGTCAATTTTACACGCCTCCTACCCCGCCCCCTTCTTTCTATGTGCTCACTGTACCGTAACATCCAGCACCGCTATACAAATACACCCAAGTTTTCCGTAGTCATTCAATGGTCCGTACGTGAGGTGAGTATACAGTTTTTTTTCTCTATAAACAGTTTTTCTATTAAACATTTTCTTCGACTAACATTCTTTTCAATTAACATTTTGTCAATTCTCATCTTCTCTTCATTGCTTCCATTTTTCCATGCATTTGTTCCTCTCGTCCTGTCATCACCTTCTAATGTAGTCACAGGAGTTCTCCTTGACTGTATGTTGTGTTTGTGAATGTGTTTGTTTGCTGATGAAGGCTAACCGCCGCAACGTTCTGTATGTGTCGTAACTCTGTTATGTAAAGCTGCACTACTTTGTGTCATTTTATGGCGTCTAGAAAGTAACGACAACTACTGAACCTAACAACTGTCTGGTAAATCACAGTTAATAAGTGCTGGGGTTAATTGCAACGTCCTGTAAAGTATATGTAGCTAACTTTATATATGTGGGGTCGTAACCTCTACCGCCTTGCAGAGCCCGTCTCTTTAGACAAAGACCATCGGAGACGTGGAACGGATAAGAATGGCTGAATGGATGAAACCTCTCGCTTTTAAACTTCAAGTGCGCTGAAAGAGGTGTATTAGGATCGCTTCCTACACTTCAACTCAAACTACTCGTTCAAAAAGCAATGGCAAAATACTGAGGGTAAAATTGTCGTAGGGTTTGGGGATGGTAGCAAGGTCCTGCAAAGAACATCCAACATTTTGTAATCGGCGTTAAACCGTAGACAAAACTACAAATAAATGTTTTGCATATCCTTTTACAGGACATCCCTGTCAACATCAGCATCTTTCAGCTGATTGTTGATTTCTTTGCAAGATTACGCTCAGTAGTTTGCCATTGCTTTCTGAGCAACCAGCTCCATACTCTCATAAGTCACTGGCGCGACTCGAACCACTTCCAATTCTCGTGAGCTCACGTCAACCACGAGAGTATTCTGGGTTACGGAGAAAGCTGCTAACTCCTCGACCAGGGAGACCGGCGTAGAAAAAACTACAGAATACAAATATCCCGATTCAGTAACTCGCCGGACTGGTGATTGTGTGAGAAGGCAAACCACTACTGTCCACGTTCATGAACATAATACAAGATTCAAAACAATGTATCCCCTAGTGAATGTAAACACAGAAGCAACAAACAATATGTTGCACGATTTATTGCCTGGCATATTTCGCTGCATCCCGTCAGGTGCATACTGCAGTGCGATACAACACATGAAGTGAATAAACGAATAATACTTAAGCTAAAACAAACCACATTATTACAGGTATTTTTTTAATGTATCACATACTTTACCCTCACGGTAATTTCAAATTTACAACGAAATCTTTTATGTTTGCACGATGTATTGCCCGTGACTATGTGTTTTAATTGTTTCAGTTGAAATACTCAGTGAACGGAAATTTACATTACTGGTTCATTTGATTGTGTCCCCTGTTTGGTCTAAAGCTACCTTTTGTTCGGCATTGAATAGTTAGAGGGCACACTGGCAATATAAAAATTGAAAACTTTAATTGACCTTGCGTTGAAGTACAGTTGTTCCTGCAGCAAGGCGCTGCCGTCATATGGAGGTGACAGGTTCGCTTCCGGACTCGGTAAATACAGTTTTCAATGTTTATGTTATCTAGTCTGTCCTCTAATCTCTACTTCTTTCTTCTAGTTCTGTGTGCAACAATCAAAACTTGTGAATTTAATGTAGGTGCTGTCTTAGTAGTCTAAAGGGTTACGCAGCAAATGATATTTCCAAGGTAATGACGATGATAATGATGAAGATAATCATGGCGATGATAGTTATGATGAAGATAATGATGAAGATAATCATGGCGATGATAGTGATGATGAAGGTAATGATGATGATAATGATGAAGATAATCATGGCGATGATAGTGATGATGAAGGTAATGATGATGATAATGATCTCGGAACAGTCATAATAACATCTGACGGGAGATGCCTTGAAGAGGTAAGAACAAGAATCGCCATGGTGAAGGTAGCCTTTGGCAAGGTGGAAAACATACTGACCAATAAAATGATGGCATTTGCAATGAGAAAAAGAGTGTCGTGGTGCTACATAGAACCTGTATTTTTGTATGGATGTGAAGCGTGGACAATGAGCAGTCAGGCTGAAACACATCTAATGGCTGTGGAAATGTGGTTTCTGAGGAAAATGCAAAGAATACCATGGACAGACAGAAAAACCAATGACCAAGTCCTACAAGAAACAAATGAACATTGTACACTGATTACAGAAATTAGACGTAGAGTCTAAATTTTTTGGTCACGTTATGAGAAGACATAAATTGGAGACAAATGGCAAGATTGAGGGGAAAAGAACAAGGGGAAGGCAGAGAGGTACATACCTGGATGGCTTGGCCACGTGGTATGGTCGAGACAAGAACACTGAGCTGATCGATGACTCTGGTGATCGAGTGAAATGGGGAATAATGACCGCCCACGCTTACGGCATGGCACATGATGAATGATTGATGCTGATAATGATGACGGTAATTATGATAAAAAGTCGCTTACAAGTCGACTTCATTGCACCTTGTTTTATCCTATATGGCTCAATCTCTTTCTTTAGCGAACTGCTGAAAGCGTCGCACAAAGCACGAACTCCGTAGTTACAGCGACGACCCACAAGAGTGTCCGAAAAAAATGCACTCGTGAACCGAAGGTTTGCAGCCCGGAATCGAACCCACAATCTTCGTAGCCCGAGTCAGGCGGGTTGACCACTTCGCCACGGAGTCTGCCGACATTAAGATGAAGTTAATGTCGGTGATAATGACAATTATGATGATAATCATGAAGAAGACAGTGCTATACTTACAATACATGTATCCACCTCATATTGACAGTCACTAAGGGTGTCGTTAGCCGCTACACGCTGCGGGTTTTGCTGAGGAGGGGATCCGAGCACTTATAGACTGAATGGTTCGATGTGCAATGAGGATGATCTGTCGACTAACTAACTAACTAACTATTGATAGTCACTGAAACGCCGATACTTTAAACTCCACAATGTTGTCTCCCCACAGTGCCTCCGACAGTAGAATCATTTTTTTTTAGACTTTTGCACGCACCGTTAGCCATGGGGAAAAGCGATTAATAATACTCGCAGAACTGTTAGCCACGCGGCTGGCAATCTCACAAAACCGCTAGCCACGACAGCAGACAATCTCGGCAGGAAGCCGGTTGTACTTGTGGTTATATTAGTCTTAGAGGCAGTATTTTTTTTTTTTTTTTTTGCGCTCGCTCGGTTTGGACTCAAGCGTAGTCCATACACATTACTTCTTTTGGCACTGGACTGAATTTTGCATGTGGATTAGCTTCCCCTATTAATTAACAGTGTCTCTCGCCATCAGGCGAACCCATTACCACATCCGAGGTACGTTCATAAGTCAAGGACGACAGGTCAACATTTTAGTCCACCTGTCCGGTGTTCGGACTGAACCCCTTACCTCGGCATCAGCAGACATGCGTTCTTATCCATTCGGCAACGCTGACCTACAGATGGGGTTTTATTTAACTGGTTAAGTGTCACATACAACCTGTACCTTTGTATGGAAGTGAAACATGGAAACTGAGGCAGTGGAAACGTGGTTTCTGGAGAAAATGCAAAGAATGCCATAGACAGACAGACGGAACAACCAACGAGCAAGTCCTAGAGAGGGAAATGAAAACCGCAAACTGATTAGAGAAATTACACATAAACAGTCACATTTCGGGGTACATTATGAGAAAAAATAAACTAGAGAACTTGGTGACAACTGGCAAAACTGGGGAGAAAGAACAAGGGGAAGGCAAAGAAGTAAATACCTGGATGGCTTGGAGACACGGCATGGTCAGGAAAAGAACAAGAGCTGATCCACGACTCTAGTGATCGTGTAAGATGGCGAAAACATTGCACATGATAATTATTAAGTGCCTGTATTGTGGCATGGACAGACTGTCAGAGAGACACATTACTTGTTAGTTTTGTATAGGGACATAAACAGACAGTCAGAGTACATTATGAGAAAAAATAAACTAGAGAACTTAGTGACAACTGGCAAAACTGGGGAGAAAGAACAAGGGGAAGGCAAAGAAGTAAATACCTGGATGGCTTGGAGACACGGCATGGTCAGGAAAAGAACAAGAGCTGATCCACGACTCTAGTGATCGTGTAAGATGGCGAAAACATTGCACATGATAATTATTAAGTGCCATGGGATGATTAATCGTCTTGGGCTTATATATCGCCAAAATGTTGTCACTACGTTACAATGCAACATGTCTGCTACCATATTAACAACTTGTAAGTCATAAGTGTGAGACACACCTACTTTCCACTTCCCCACCTTCCATTTTTATTTTGTCCAAACCTACTTTTTTGTTTGGAACAGAATCTGAGAAGAATGCTGACAATTCTTTGGACAGCCAAAATAAGTAATCTGGACATTTTGACGGGGGCACAGTCACGAAGACAACTTCTCACAAGCATAAAGAGGCAGTTTATTTTGTTGGCAACATTATGAGAAGGCAGAAACTAGAATACGTTGTGTAGTTTTGTCTTGTGGCATGGGCAGTCAGAAAAAGGCAGAGAGACACATTACTTATTAATTTAGTATCGTGGCAGGATCAGACATCGGTGAGAGAAAAACAGAGAGACATATTATAATTTGTTTTGTATTGGGACATGAAGAGACAGTCAGAGACATATTACTTGTTAGTTTTGTATCCTGGCATGAACAGACAGTCAGAGAGGCACATTACTTGTTAGTTTTGTATCGTGGCATGAACAGACAGTCAGAGAGGCACATTACTTGTTAGTTTTGTATCCTGGCATGAACAGACAGTCCGAGAGGCACATTACTTGTTAGTTTTGTATTGTGGCATGGACAGACTGTCAGAGAGACACATTACTTGTTAGTTTTGTATAGGGACATAAACAGACAGTCAGAGAGACATATTCTAATTTGTTTTGTATTGGGACATGGACAGACAGTTAGAGAGACACATTACTTGTTAGTTTTGTATTGTGGCATGGACAGACAGTCAGAGAGGCACATTACTTGTTAGTTTTGTATTGTGGCATGGACAGAGAGACATATTACTTGTTAGTTTTGTATTGTGGCATGGACAGACAATCAGAGAGACAAATTACTTGTTAGTTTTGTATTGTGGCATGGACAGAGAGACATATTACTTGTTAGTTTTGTATTGTGGCATGGACAGACAGTCAGAGAGGCATATTACTTGTTAGTTTTGTATTGTGGCATGGACAGTCAGAGAGGCACATTACTTGTTAGTTTTGTATTGTGGCACGGACAGAGAGACATATTATTTGTTAGTTTTGTATTGTGACATGGACAAAAAATCAGAGAGACAAATTACTTGTTAGTTTTGTATTGTGGCATGGACAGAGAGACATATTACTTGTTAGTTTTGTATTGTGGCATGGACAGAGAGACATATTATTTGTTAGTTTTGTATTGTGGCATGGACAGACAGTCAGAGAGACATATTACTTGTTAATTTTGTATTGTGGCATGGACAGACAATCAGAGAGACAAATTACTTGTTAGTTTTGTATTGTGGCATGGACAGAGAGACATATTACTTGTTAGTTTTGTATTGTGGCATGGACAGACAGTCAGAGAGACACATTACATGTTAGTTTTGTATTGTGGCATGGACAGAGAGACATATTACTTGTTAGTTTTGTATTGTGGCATGGACAGACAGTCAGTCAGAGAGACACATTACATGTTAGTTTTGTATTGTGGCATGGACAGACAGACAGTCAGTGGAGACACATTACATGTTAGTTTTGTATTGTAGCATGGACAGACAGACAGTCAGAGAGACAAATTACATGTAAGTTTTGTATTGTGGCATGGACAGACAGACAGTCAGAGAGACACATTACATGTTAGTTTTGTATTGTGGCATGGACAGTCAGAGAGGCACATTACTTGTTAGTTTTGTATTGTGGCATGGACAGTCAGAGAGGCACATTACTTGTTAGTTTTGTATTGTGGCATGGACAGTCAGAGAGGCACATTACTTGTTAGTTTTGTATTGTGGCATGGACAGAGAGACATATTATTTGTTAGTTTTGTATTGTGGCATGGACAGACAGTCAGAGAGACATATTACTTGTTAGTTTTGTATTGTGGCATGGACAGTCAGAGAGGCACATTACTTGTTAGTTTTGTATTGTGGCATGGACAGTCAGAGAGGCATATTACTTGTTAGTTTTCTATTGTGGCATGGACAGAGAGACATATTACTTGTTAGTTTGGTATTGTGGCATGGACAGAGAGACATATTATTTGTTAGTTTTGTATTGTGGCATGGACAGTCAGAGAGACATATTACTTGTTAGTTTTGTATTGTGGCATGGACAGACAGTCAGAGAGACATATTACTTGTTAGTTTTGTATTGTGGCATAGACAGTCAGAGAGACATATTACTTGTTAGTTTTGTATTGTGGCATGGACAGAGAGACATATTATTTGTTAGTTTTGTATTGTGGCATGGACAGTCAGAGAGACATATTACTTGTTAGTTTTGTATTGTGGCATGGACAGTCAGAGAGACATATTACTTGTTAGTTTTGTATTGTGGCATGGACAGAGAGACATATTATTTGTTAGTTTTGTATTGTGGCATGGATAGACAGTCAGAGAAACATATTACTTGTTAGTTTGTATTGTGGCATGGACAGAGAGACATATTATTTGTTAGTTTTGTATTGTGGCATGGACAGACAGTCAGAGAGACATATTACTTGTTAGTTTTGTATTGTGGCATGGACAGTCAGAGAGGCACATTACTTGTTAGTTTGGTATTGTGGCATGGACAGTCAGAGAGGCACATTACTTGTTAGTTTTGTATTGTGGCATGGACAGTCAGAGAGGCACATTACTTGTTAGTTTGGTATTGTGGCATGGACAGTCAGAGAGGCACATTACTTGTTAGTTTGGTATTGTGGCATGGACAGTCAGAGAGGCACATTACTTGTTAGTTTGGTATTGTGGCATGGACAGTCAGAGAGGCACATTACTTGTTAGTTTGGTATTGTGGCACGGACAGTCAGAGAGGCACATTACTTGTTAGTTTTGTATTGTGGCATGGACAGTCAGAGAGGCACATTACTTGTTAGTTTGGTATTGTGGCATGGACAGAGAGACATATTACTTGTTAGTTTGGTATTGTGGCATGGACAGACAGTCAGAGAGACATATTACTTGTTAGTTTTGTATTGTGGCATGGACAGACAGTCAGAGAAGCACATTACTTGTTAGTTTTGTATTGTGGCATGGACAGACAGTCAGAGAGACACATTACTTGTTAGTTTTGTATTGTGGCATAGACAGACAGTCAGAGAG
Source organism: Cepaea nemoralis (assembly GCA_014155875.1). Lineage (NCBI taxonomy): Eukaryota > Metazoa > Mollusca > Gastropoda > Stylommatophora > Helicidae > Cepaea > Cepaea nemoralis. The sequence goes on from JACEFZ010002112.1 coordinate 248,393, forward strand.
GCACATTACTTGTTAGTTCTGTATTGTGGCATGGACAGTCAGAGAGGCACATTACTTGTTAGTTTTGTATTGTGGCATGGACAGTCAGAGAGGCACATTACTTGTTAGTTTTCTATTGTGGCATGGACAGAGAGACATATTACTTGTTAGTTTGGTATTGTGGCATGGACAGAGAGACATATTATTTGTTAGTTTTGTATTGTGGCATGGACAGTCAGAGAGACATATTACTTGTTAGTTTTGTATTGTGGCATGGACAGACAGTCAGAGAGACATATTACTTGTTAGTTTTGTATTGTGGCATAGACAGTCAGAGAGACATATTACTTGTTAGTTTTGTATTGTGGCATGGACAGAGAGACATATTATTTGTTAGTTTTGTATTGTGGCATGGACAGTCAGAGAGACATATTACTTGTTAGTTTTGTATTGTGGCATGGACAGTCAGAGAGACATATTACTTGTTAGTTTTGTATTGTGGCATGGACAGAGAGACATATTATTTGTTAGTTTTGTATTGTGGCATGGATAGACAGTCAGAGAAACATATTACTTGTTAGTTTTGTATTGTGGCATGGACAGAGAGACATATTATTTGTTAGTTTTGTATTGTGGCATGGACAGACAGTCAGAGAGACATATTACTTGTTAGTTTTGTATTGTGGCATGGACAGTCAGAGAGGCACATTACTTGTTAGTTTGGTATTGTGGCATGGACAGTCAGAGAGGCACATTACTTGTTAGTTTGGTATTGTGGCATGGACAGTCAGAGAGGCACATTACTTGTTAGTTTGGTATTGTGGCATGGACAGTCAGAGAGGCACATTACTTGTTAGTTTGGTATTGTGGCATGGACAGTCAGAGAGGCACATTATTTGTTAGTTTGGTATTGTGGCATGGACAGTCAGAGAGGCACATTACTTGTTAGTTTGGTATTGTGGCATGGACAGTCAGAGAGGCACATTACTTGTTAGTTTTGTATTGTGGCATGGACAGTCAGAGAGGCACATTACTTGTTAGTTTGGTATTGTGGCATGGACAGAGAGACATATTACTTGTTAGTTTGGTATTGTGGCATGGACAGACAGTCAGAGAGACATATTACTTGTTAGTTTTGTATTGTGGCATGGACAGTCAGAGAAGCACATTACTTGTTAGTTTTGTATCGTGGCATGGACAGACAGTCAGAGAGGCACATTACTTGTTAGTTTTGTATTGTGGCATGGACAGACAGTCAGAGAGGCACATTACTTGTTAGTTTTGTATTGTGGCATGGACAGACAGTCAGAGAGGCACATTACTTGTTAGTTTTGTATTGTGGCATGGACAGACAGTCAGAGAGACACATTACTTGTTAGTTTTGTATTGTGGCATATTACTTGTTAGTTTTGTATTGTGGCATGGACAGACAGTCAGAGAGGCACATTACTTGTTAGTTTTGTATTGTGGCATGGACAGACAGTCAGAGGACATTATAATTTGTTTTGTATTGGGACATGGACAGGCATGAATACAATAATTGATCATGTCAATCACCCAGGAATGCTTAAGACCACTGAAACACCATGAGAAATAGATTCTCAGCTACTGATGAACACTGATATAAAGAAATGGAAAAAATATAGTGATCAGAAGACACATTTCTTCTTGTATCTGTCAGACGCCTATTTGAGTATTTGTTTCTTTGTGCTCGCTCGCTTTAAACTCAAGCGTAGTCCATTAACAATCTACTTCTAGTAGTGCTCGGCTGAACTTTGCGTGTGCATTAGCTTTCCCTATTAACATTGTAACTCGCCATCAGGTGAACCCACTCCAACCTCAGAGGTACTTGTAATTTACTTCCCCAAGTCAAGGACGATAGGTCAACATTTTAGTCCAACTGTCCGGTGTAGAGGCTGCACCCCTTACCTCGGACATCAGCACACCGGATGTTTAAGAACAAGCGTTCTTATCCATTCGGCCATGCTAACCTCCCTATGTAAGGTTAAGCACACAACCATGCATGCCAACCCCATTTGTAGGTCAGTCATCAATAGTTTGGTGCTGACTGATATTTTCTACAGTGCTGAGATAGCCTGTTAAAGACTAACCTTCTTTAGTCAGCTTTTACAACATGCACAGGAGGTCTACAGCCAGCGAAAAGTTCCAGTACTAATGGTACCAGCTGCAGTCTGATTATGTGTCCGACTGGCCTTTCCTGGGAACCTTGAGTGTCGGACAGATGTTCTGGTCACTCTCTGCAGCACTATTCTCTCCAGGCTGTGATGAACTATTTGTTATTCTGTACTATACACATGATCGGCCAGCGGTCTCTGTGGTGAAGGAGTTATGGATGTGATTCGTAATCACATATACACAGGTTTGAAACACAGCAGTACTTTTTTTTTTTTTTACAGGAATGGGTGCCGGTCGTTCAGAAAGCAATGGCAAACTACTGAACATAAACCTTGCCCAGGAATCACAAACAGCCAAAATGCTTGCGTTGACTGCTATCTCCTGTGGAAAAAAAAATACACACGATTCCAAAGGGCGCCAACCACGTCTGCCTTATCATGTACCAATACCCCACCCAGTGTTGCAGACCCAACCAATCTGTCCGCCTGCTCGTTTCCCACCACACCAGCATGTCCGGGAGGGAAAAAAATCTCTCTATTCTTGGTTGTTGAATGGAAGCCTGTCACAATGCCTAAAGCATGCCTGTCTTTACCTATCTCATTATTCTTTGTGAATCACGAAATGCATGTGCTGTTTGTCCTCCAGCCAGTGGACCATTGCTGTGACTGCCTCAATCTCCATTCTCAGACTAGATGGTGTGACATCATATGCCAGGCTCTCTTGCTTCAAACACCGTCCAATCTTCACCACAAACACCCCAGGCACTTCTTTCACCTCTTGGCACAGAACCCTGCAGATGATTACATCACCTGATTGCAAATTATCATGGATCAATTGTTGCACCCCCCCCCCCCCCCCCATTTAGTGCAGCCTACCGACCGATCACTGCATTCCCGATCCAATGTTATTTTGACCCTGCCAAGTCTGACTTTTCCTCTGGCATTCTGACCCACTCCTCTCCTCTTCCAATATTCTCAATCATGCACACTTCTCTGATTGTGTCCTCTGCCTGAGCTATACATGATTTTTCTGATTAGCCTGGGGCCTTTAACCATGTCCAGAGCTTCATGCAGGGGGTATTCCGTATCTGCAATCACTCCAGGAAACACACGTGTGAACTCACCTGTTGCCAAAGTGCAATCAACACATTCAATAAGCACAAAACACAAATGTAATATAAATGTTTACTTTTAACATACTTCATTTCCTTCAAGTTCAAATGGACAACATTCAAACCAAGAAAGCTAACAAAATGTGATCATTTAACAAACTCTTGCTTCTACGCTAACTCTGTTTACTCTTTTTGGATGAGAATGTGACGTAAAGAACAAATACACCTGCAAAGACAAACAGAAACAAAGTGTGATCAATTGCATATGTAAAGAAAAATTAAATGTGGTTTAAAGAAATATGCATATGTAAAGAAAAACTGAATGTGGTATAAAGAACAAATGCATGTGTAAAGAAAAATGTTAAAGAATATTAGATTTTAAGTGATCCTAGCACTATATGAAATAAATGTAGTAATAATTAGTCAACATACATATATATTATATATATATTGGCACCTTGCCGTCTTGACAGACGATAGTTTGTGTTTTAAAAAGGCATAATAACTTTTACCTATGGCGGTAGCGAATGTGACTGATAAGGCCAATTTGCGCTGTAAATGTCCGTTCACAGTGGGTGCATGTGAACACGTGGTAATTTCCACCATCATGCACCATCTTACGTCTCAAACGCTCGGTGTGTGACTTATCTGCAATAATATTCTCCTTTGTCTTTATTCCATTTCTGATGTTTGCCCTCCATGCAACACGTTCAGCGGCGACTTGCTCCCAGTGTGCATTATCAATGCCTGTATCAATCATGTCCCGCTTACACACATCTTTGTATCGTAGTAGAGGCCGACCCTGAGATCTCTTACCCATCTGTAATTCACCAAAAAAGATGTCCTTTGGTATTCTACCATCATCCATCCTCCTAAGATGTCCTATCCATCTAAGTCTACGAAGACTGAGCATGGAATAAACAGTCACACAACCTGATCTTTCCAATACTTCAGTATTTGTGATAAAGCCTGGGCTAAAATATAGAGATGTGTTGCCCATGCAGCATGATCCCTCTCTCGGCCTGCCTAGTTCGCTCAAGAGGAAAGGTAACACCCCTACATCTGGAACCAGACAAGCTGCAGAAGCTGCCTGATCAGCAAAGCAATGCTCTAACTGTCCACCTGTTGGAGCTTCGATTCTAGACCAGCCGCCAACCAAGGCTTAGGGCCTGATCTGCCCTGCCATGACATTTTGTCTTTAGCTTGCATTTCCTCGCACCAGGGTTAGGCTTGTACCCTCCCAATTGCGCTCTTCCGCCCGAAGCCGTTGGCACAATGTGGAGTGTCGGGTTTGGTAAGCGCTGCCCAACGTTCAGCGCTAACAGAAAGCAAGTAGTACCGTCTACTGTTATACGGTAGCTCAGTCATATCTGACTAAGACCTGACACAAAATTAGTGAACAAATTCATTATAAAATAGATGAAGCATGGCAATCAGAAAATAACAAATAAATAAATAAGCATAAATTTTTAATTGATTGAATTACAATGCACTGGTTCGTTAATGCCGGTCTCCCTGTTCTAGGGGTTAAAGACGTTGTTCGTAATCCCATATACTCTCGTACAAAAAATAGCTGCGTGAGATTCGGCAGCGGATCGCATCACGTTGCTTACTTACGGAGGTATGTGAGCCAGTCGTTCAGAAAGCAATGGCAAACTACTGAACGTAAAACTTGCCAAGACATCAACAGCAGCTGAAACATACTGGTGTTGACTGCAATGTCCTGTAAAAAAGGATATGCAAAAAAAAGGTTTGTTAAGCCGGTGGCTCAATACAAACTACTTCGACAAACGTTTTTCGGGGTTGTTCTCCCTAGCCTTTGACTGTCCCCAGTCTACCTACAAGGCAGCAGGTTTGTGTCTCTCTTCGTCTGGTTCCTAGCCTTTGACTGTCCCCAGTCTACCTACAAGGCATGCAGGTTTGTGTCTCTCTTCGTCTGTCTCCTATCCTTTGACTGTCCCCAGTCTACCTACAAGGCAGCAGGTTTGTGTCTCTCTTCGTCTGGTTCCTATCCTTTGACTGTCCCCAGTCTACCTACAAGGCAAGCAGGTTTGTGTCTCTCGTCATGTGGCTCCAATCCTTTGACTGTCCCCAGTCTACCTACAAGGCAAGCAGGTTTGTATGTCTCACTCTGACTGTCCCCAGTCTACCTACAAGGCAAGCATGTTTGTATGTCTCACTCTGACTGTTCCCAGTCTACCCCCAGTCTACCTACAAGGCAAGCAGGTTTGTGTCTCTCTTCGTCTGTCTCCTATCCTTTGACTGTCCCCAGTCTACCTACAAGGCAGCAGGTTTGTGTCTCTCGTCGTCTGGTTCCTATCCTTTGACTGTCCCCAGTCTACCTACAAGGCAAGCAGGTTTGTGTCTCTCGTCATGTGGCTCCTATCCTTTGACTGTCCCCAGTCTACCTACAAGGCAAGCAGGTTTGTATGTCTCACTCTGACTGTCCCCAGTCTACCTACAAGGCAAGCAGGTTTGTATGTCTCACTCTGACTGTCCCCAGTCTACCTACAAGGCAAGCAGGTTTGTGTCTCTTGTCATGTGGCTCCTATCCTTTGACTGTCCCCAGTCTACCTACAAGGCAAGCAGGTTTGTGTCTCTCGTCATGTGGCTCCTATCCTTTGACTGTCCCCAGTCTACCTACAAGGCAAGCAGGTTTGTATGTCTCACTCTGACTGTCCCCAGTCTACCTACAAGGCAAGCAGGTTTGTATGTCTCACTCTGACTGTCCCCAGTCTACCTACAAGGCAAGCAGGTTTGTGTCTCTCGTCATGTGGCTCCTATCCTTTGACTGTCCCCAGTCTACCTACAAGGCAAGCAGGTTTGTGTTTCTCGTCATGTGGCTCCTATCCTTTGACTGTCCCCAGTCTACCTACAAGGCAAGCAGGTTTGTGTCTCTCGTCATGTGGCTCCTATCCTTTGACTGTCCCCAGTCTACCTACAAGGCAAGCAGGTTTGTGTCTCTCGTCATGTGGCTCCTATCCTTTGACTGTCCCCAGTCTACCTACAAGGCAAGCAGGTTTGTGTCTCTCGTCATGTGGCTCCTATCCTTTGACTGTCCCCAGTCTACCTACAAGGCAGCAGGTTTGTGTCTCTCTTCGTCTGGTTCCTAGCCTTTGACTGTCCCCAGTCTACCTACAAGGCAAGCAGGTTTGTGTCTCTCGTCATGTGGCTCCTATCCTTTGACTGTCCCCAGTCTACCTACAAGGCAAGCAGGTTTGTGTCTCTCGTCATGTGGCTCCTATCCTTTGACTGTCCCCAGTCTACCTACAAGGCAAGCAGGTTTGTGTCTCTCGTCATGTGGCTCCTATCCTTTGACTGTCCCCAGTCTACCTACAAGGCAGCAGGTCTGTGTCTCTCTTCGTCTGGTTCCTAGCCTTTGACTGTCCCCAGTCTACCTACAAGGCAAGCAGGTTTGTATCTCTCGTCATGTGGCTCCTATCCTTTGACTGTCCCCAGTCTACCTACAAGGCAAGCAGGTTTGTGTCTCTCGTCATGTGGCTCCTATCCTTTGACTGTCCCCAGTCTACCTACAAGGCAAGCAGGTTTGTGTCTCTCGTCATGTGACTCCTATCCTTTGACTGTCCCCAGTCTACCTACAAGGAAGCAGGTTTGTGTCTCTCGTCATGTGGCTCCTATCCTTTGACTGTCCCCAGTCTACCTACAAGGCAGCAGGTTTGTGTCTCTCGTCATGTGGCTCCTATCCTTTGACTGTCCCCAGTCTACCTACAAGGCAGCAGGTTTGTGCCTATCGTCATGTGGCTCCTATCCTTTGACTGTCCCCAGTCTACCTTCAAGGCAAGCAGGTTTGTGTCTCTCGTCATGTGGCTCCTATCCTTTGACTAGTCCCCAGTCTACCTACAAGGCAAGCAGGTTTGTGTCTCTCGTCATGTGACTCCTATCCTTTGACTGTCCCCAGTCTACCTACAAGGCAAGCAGGTTTGTGTCTCTCGTCATGTGGCTCCTATCCTTTGACTGTCCCCAGTCTACCTACAAGGCAAGCAGGTTTGTGTCTCTCGTCATGTGTCTCCTATCCTTTGACTGTCCCCAGTCTACCTACAAGGCAAGCAGGTTTGTGTCTCTCGTCATGTGGCTCCTATCCTTTGACTGTCCCCAGTCTACCTACAAGGCAAGCAGGTTTGTGTCTCTCATCATGTGGCTCCTATCCTTTGACTGTCCCCAGTCTACCTACAAGGCAAGCAGGTTTGTGTCTCTCGTCATGTGTCTCCTATCCTTTGACTAGTCCGACATGGGAGACCCTACAGTAGCAGTGCTAACACCAGCATAGCTCTCAGCATCATTGGAACACTCAAACCCCACTACCTGGGTAAGATGGAGACATGGCAGAGGGGTCATTCCTTCTTTAAAACTATTCGCACAAGTAGAAAATGAAGTCACTCTTATACTGTCAGCTGTACAAGGCAAGCCGCAAATGTTAATCCCGTCTTATCTTTCTTTGCTCTAATTTATTCTTGTTTTACGCTTCAGTCATAGTGGTTAGGGCACTTGTTTGCTGGGACTTTGGTCTGAGTTCAATTCCTAGGAGAGGCAATAATTAATTTGTTTAACAGAACGGTTCTGGGTCCGACCCAGTCTCATGCAAATGGGTACCAGATAATTTTCTGAGAATTACAAGCAATCATAAATGGGCACTGGAGACCTCATCTCATATGCCATGACCTAGCAGATGTGAAGGCATAACACTTCATATCCCAGTGGCAGTAACTCCTAAAGGATTTTTTTAAACTGTTCAGCTTCAGATTAAAAAAGAACATCTGTAGCAACCTTCTGTATACACTTCATACACATTTGCTTTACAACTTCACGCCACATGGTGAAACCCACTTGCTGTTTTCATTGTGTCAAAGTGTTTTGCACTTTGGGATGGCGTCTCATGATCAGCTTGTTGTGTGACCAAGCCATCCTAGAGTTTCATGTAGTTTAACACTGGCACTGTTTCCACTTTCTTCTAGATATCATTTAGCACCAATGCCACAAAACCAAATTGAAAAAGACAAAATAACTTACTAATCAAAGCAAGAGCAATCACTCCAGCAAGAAGTGGTCCAGCGATGGCATAAATTCGAGGCAGGAAGAAATTATGAATAACTTGATCAGGTTCCACAAATGGCTGTAAGAATAAGTAGCAGCAAATAATTAATATAAAAGCTAGGCACTACGTTTTTCAGTTGACGAACTTTACCGGAGATCTGTTTGCGGTTACTTTTGTTTTCTTGTTATTGTGTCCCCGATATAATAAAGTTTAGAATATTCATTATGTTAAATTCCCCGATTATTTCAAGATCGCTTTAAAAAAGGGACCAATTACTGGATTTTATGTTTAGCTCCACGAGCTACGAATCTATACCTCTTGTCTTCTCAAATCCGTGTCCTGGACGGAAGTACAGGCTGACTTTGTTAGACGTAAGTACACCGTCAATTCCGTTTTAATTAGATTTTGTGCATTGTTGTAGTATGTTGTTTTAACTTTATCATCCATTTTTATTTATGACTAGCTGACCCGGCCTGCTTCGCCCAGGTCCTGGCAGAGATCGATCGATCGATCGATCGATCGATCGATCGATCGATCTATCTATCTATCTATCTATCTATCTATCTATCTATCTATCTATCTATCTATCTATCTATCTATCTATCTATCTATCTATCTATCTATCTATCTATCTATCTATCTATCTATCTATCTATCTATCTATCTATCTATCTATCTATCTATCTATCTATCTATCTATCTATCTATCTATCTATCTATCTATCTATCTATCTATCTATCTATCTATCTATCTATCTATCTATCTATCTATCTATCTATCTATCTATCTATCTATCTATCTATCTATCTATCTATCTATCTATCTATCTATCTATCTATCTATCTATCTATCTATCTATCTATCTATCTATCTATCTATCTATCTATCTATCTATCTATCTATCTATCTATCTATCTATCTATCTATCTATCTATCTATCTATCTATCTATCTATCTATCTATCTATCTATCTATCTATCTATCTATCGATCGATCGATCGATCGATCGATCTATCTATCTATCTATCTATCTATCTATCTATCTATCTATCTATCGATCAATCTAATCTATCTATCTATCTATCTACTTATCTATCTATCTATCTATCTGTCTGACCCAGCCCGGCTTCGCCCAGCACCTGGTGGGGAGTATCTCATTTAATTCATATAAGTAGTCATATAAGATCCTGTTCCCATTCCCGACTATCTGTCTGTCTGTCTGTCTGTCTGTCTGACCCGGCCCGGCTTCACCCAGTCCCTGGGGGGGGGGGGGGGGGGGGGGGGGGGGGGGGGGGGGAGAGCATCTCATTTAATTCATATAAGTAGTCATATAAGTTCCCGTTCCCGACTATCTATCTATCTATCTGTCTGACCCAGCCCAGCTTCGCCCAGCCCCTGATGGGCAGCATCTAATTTAATTCATATAAGTAGTCATATAAGTTCCCGTTCCTGACTGTCTGTCTGTCTGTCTCACCCAGCCCGGCTTCGCCCAGTCCCTGGCGGGGATCTGTCTGTCTATCTATGTATCTATGTATCTATCTATCTAATCTATCAATCTATCTATCTATCTATCTATCTATCTATCTATCTATCTATCTATCTATCTATCAATCAATCTAATCTATCTATCTATCTATCTATCTATCTATCTATCTATCTATCTATCTATCTATCTATCTATCTGTCTGACCCAGCCCGGCTTCGCCCAGCACCTGGTGGGGAGTATCTCATTTAATTCATATAAGTAGTCATATAAGATCCTGTTCCCATTCCCGACTATCTGTCTGTCTGTCTGTCTGTCTGTCTGACCCATCCCGGCTTCACCCAGTCCCTGGGGGGGGGGGGGGGGGGGGGGGGAGCATCTCATTTAATTCATATAAGTAGTCATATAAGTTCCCGTTCCCGACTATCTATCTATCTATCTGTCTGTCTATCTGTCTGACCCAGCCCAGCTTCGCCCAGCCCCTGATGGGCAGCATCTAATTTAATTCATATAAGTAGTCATATAAGTTCCCGTTCCTGACTGTCTGTCTGTCTGTCTTCTGACCCAGGCCCGGCTTCGCCCAGTCCCTGGCGGGGATCTGTCTGTCTATCTATGTATCTATCTATGTATCTATCTATCTATCTATCTATCTATCTATCTATCTATCTATCTATCTATAGCCAGGGGACTTAACTTAAGATATAGCAATGCTACTAAAAGTTATGTCCCTTGTTTTATTTTTTCTTATGTTGAGTCATGTAATTACAAAATTAAATTTTAGTAAGTAAATAGATGATTGTACACTAAGAAACTATTACAGTTGGTTGCACAGGAATGAAAAGAAGACATGTAGAAAATTTCATCTCAATCGGATGGACCGTTCGCGAACGCATAAAGAACGGACGGACGGACGGACGCACGCACGCACGCACGCACGCACACACACACACACATACATACATTGTGTTTTATAGATATAGATTATGTAGTTTTCGACTATGTACTTTCGACTATGTAGTTGACAATCCCATATAAAACTGAAATTATAAAGATGGCATGCTGTATATTGTGGTATTTCAACAGCGGGACATGGCAGTTGTCATCCAACTATGAACATTTAATATTGTTATGGAATATTCATAGCAATTGCAATGCCAATTATTGCATGTTTGCATTCAACACCCATTATAGCATTTATGTTTAAATTTTTATCACTCTGCACAGACCACATTGCTGATAATTTTTCATCTTTCCAACGGAATATCTTTTGTCAAAATGCATCTATCTACGCTGGCCACCTCGCGTTGACAAGACTGCCTGCAGTCCATGCGCAGTCCGACGTCATCACAGATGACGTGAAGATGTATATATCTGTGTGAATGTGTATATTTATAAACTGGCAGAGTTATTTGTCCTTGAGTTAGACAGGCCGCTGTGTTAATCTCCCTTGGCGACAGTGTAATCGATAGTTGTGTGAGTGTGTAGGTAGGGTAACAAAAAATGAAAAGGTCAAACCCGTTTTCATCTATATGTTCCTATTAAATGATAAACTGACACACAAGCATTAATATCTTGGCTTAAAATTGACCTACAGACTTGAATAAGGTACCGTTGGATTTTTTTTTTCAAGAGGTATCCAACTACGCAGGTTATATAATTAAAAAGCAATTTAGAAAAAGTTACTAAAGTGGCTAATACAAGCTAAACCCGTATTCTCTGCACGTCTAAAATAGCCATGTCCTTCTCTTATTGTGCTAACAGCAAGAAATGGTAGCAATTGAAAGCGAACAGAAAACTAAAACTAAAGAGCATAGCAACCAAAGTCATGGTCACAAGCAAAAACGAAAAGCAACCTGAGTGTATGTGGTCTGTACCTACTTGATTAGACACAAATATACCTCTAGTTCATCAGCCGCCCTACTCTCCCGATTTCTTGTGATTTCTGGTTGCTAAATAAGCTGAAAATGCTGATGAAAGGAACTCAATTTGAGACACAGTTAGTTAGTTAGTCGACAGATCATCCTCATTGTACATCGACCCATTCAGTCCATAAGTGCTTGGTTCCCTTCCTCAGTAAATCCTGCAGCGTGTAGCGGCTAACGACACCAGTTCTGTGTTGGTTTATTAATCTTCTCTGGCTTCCCACGTAGTGTTCTTGTTTGGCCACACCTATTTTAATTTGCTGTTCTCGCATCCTGACTATAGTTGTAGATTCACAGTCATCACTTGGTTCTTGCGAACGACTTACTTCTCGTAAAGAATTCAGACTGTCAGCCTGGTCCATGGCGCGTCCACCTTCCACAGTAGCCTTATCTGCGAGCTTGTCAGCCTGCTCATTTCCTTGTACATCCGCATGCCCTGGCACAAAAATTAAACTAATCTTTGCCAGCCGAGACCGCTCCTAAGACAGCAACCACTCTCTTCGGATCCACCCCATCTCTATCCTCTTGAGCATGCTCATTGAGTCACTAAGGACACATGCCCTAGTGAATGTCTGTGTCTCGAGCCATGTTAATTGCTTTACTTACCACCATGACTTCCATAATCAGGCTACTTGTGGTCAATTTGAAATAATCAATTTGAGACATGAAACGACATACTGAACACAATGGCCACTGTATTCCATTCCCAAAAAGGCCTTCTTGAGAAGGAACCAATAATGGTGAACCTCTGGGAGAAGTGTACAATACCAAAGAGAATACTTTGAAGAGGATTAGTGTTTTAAACCTTCAGGAGAGTAATTGTAATTTTCCTAGGAAAAGGTCTGAGAGTGACCATTAACAGTATAACACTGAGAGAAGTTGTGAGATTCAAATATCTTCCCTTCCTTTTACATGCTTCCCCTTCCATCCTCTCCTCCAGCACATCCCCAATACATCTCTTGAGGGCATCCACCCACATGTAACATTGTCTTCCCCTTGCATGCTTACCCTTCCACCCTTCCCCCCCTGCGCATCTCTTGATGGCATCCACCCACATGTAACATTGTCTTCCCCTTGCATGCTTACCCTTCCACCCTTCCCCCCTGCGCATCTCTTGATGGCATCCACCCACATGTAACATTGCCTTCCTCTTACATGATTCCCCTTCCACCCTTCCTTCTGGCGCATCTCTTGATAGCATCCACCCACATGTAACATTGTCTTCCTCTTACATGCTTCCCCTTCCACTCTTCCCTCCAGTGCATCTCTTGATAGCATCCACCCACATGTAATATTGCCTTCCTCTTCCTTCCTTCTCTCAAGCACACCTCTTGATGGCATCCACCCACATGTAATATTGTCTTCTTACATGCTTCCCCTTCACCCTTCCCTCATCCCTCAGCATGGAGTTTCCCACATAATGCAGGATAGTACAAATATAAAAAGGGAGCCTTTAACTTACAAGTACGATGACCCATATGGAATAATATGTGAAGAGCAATCCAGCAAGGGTGAACAGACCCCATCCCGCAGCCTGGTCATGCCCTGGTGCCTGCAAATAAGACAAATGTCATTAACATGAATCCTGTCATGAGAAACATAAAAAAAGTAAAGGACATTGTTATATGTCTTAAAACACATGGGCATATGGTGCAAGAGACATATTTTTATGCAAATAAGACGAATGTCATCAACATGAATGCTGTAATGGGAAACATTAAAAAAGTAATAAAGGACATTTTTATATGTCTTAAGACACATTGGGAATATGTCTTTTTTTTTTTCATATCCTTTACAGGATGTTGCAGTCAACACCAGCAATTTACTGCCGTTGTTGATGTCTTGGCATGTTTTTACTTTCAGTAGTATACCATTGCTTTCTGAACGACCAGCTCCCATACCAACATGTTGAAACCAGCGCAACACAGTCTGCTGCCAAATCGGTCGCTGCTGTGTTTCGAACTCAGGTAAGCGGCATTACGAATCTTGTTCACAACGCCATCGCCACGGAGACCAGCATATGGTGCTAGAGACATATTTAAAGATCAATTGTCGCACAGTGAGGGAGGTGATCTGTTTCATGCCAGCCTTCTTTATCTCCCAAGACATTTCCAAGTACTCATCTTAGGCTGGGTCAATACATTTGATTGAATCTATCATGGAAGTAGATCAGTATGGCCGAATGGATAGAATGCATGTTTTTAAACATCCTGTGCGCTGATGCTGAGGTAAGGGGTTCAACTCCTACACCGGACAGTTGTAGACTAAATAATTTTGACTATCGTCCTGGACTTGGCAATATAAATTACAAGTACCTCTGAAGTTGGAGTAGGTTCGCCTGATGGGGAGGGACCTGTTAATAGGGAAAGCTAATCCATACGCAAAATTCAGTCCAGCACTTCCAGCAGTAGTGTGTATGGACTACTCTTGAGTTTAAAGGGAGTGAGGGCCAAAAAAAAAAATATCATGACGGTGGGTGGCTGTGATCGATGAGGCATCTGGTTGGTTTGGGGCGCGGGGATACTAGGACGGGGCTGCATTCCTTCCTCTTTCCTGTGTTGGAAAGAAAGCATGGTGACAATCACGGTCTGTTTCTGAACTTGAGAAAAATAAAAGTAGCATTCACTGGTAGACTGCTTGCCAGGCAAGGATCATATAATCAACAATGAGAGGGAGCTGAGTGGTATGGTGTGCTGGAGGTCCCGGGTTTAAGCCCTGGTGAGGGCCGGGGCCAGGATTTTTTCACGTGGACTTCCAATAACGAAAAATTTCCCCTGGTCTCTGGGCAGTGAGATTGGACGCCCTCTGTGTATTGTTGCACATGTAAAATATCCCTTGACAGTTGGAAATTGAAAAAGAGTAGCCTAACAGCGCTGCCTGGGCAAAATTTTGAGGTAAAAATCTCCCAAATTATTTCAGGATCCTCGCCGGTGCCATGGAATTTGTGCACTGAGCTGAGATTCTCCGGACTCAAGCTTGAGTTAGGAGTAGAACGGAGCGATTATGGGTTACATCTGTGTGCCGTGATGTTGATCCGTCAACTAAACTAAAATCAATCAATCATGTGCCATGCCGGAAAGCGTGGGCGGTCATGACTCGTCATTTCACTCGATCACCAGAGTCGTGGATCAGCTCAGTGTTCCTGTCTCGTCCATGCCATGTGGCCAAGCCATCCAGGTATTTTCCTCTCGGTCTTCCTCTTGGTCTGTTCCCTTCGATCTTGCCAGTTGTCACTAAGTTCTCCAATCCAATTCTTCTCATAACATGTCCAAATAATTTTGACTATCTACGTCTAATTTCTCTAATCAATTTACGACTGTCATTTGTCTTCTGTAGTACTTGGTCATTGGTTTTCCTGTCTGTCCATGGTATTCTTTGCATTTTCCAGAGAAACCACATTTCTGCAGCCATCAGATGTTTTTCAGCTTGACTGCTCATTGTCCAAGTTTCACATCCATGGCGATTATGGTTCTAATCTCTTCAAGGCATCTCCCATCAGATGTTATGACTGTTCCAAGATAATTGTACCGATTCACCGGTTGAAGAATAGTCCCATTTACTTGTATATTACATTGTGGTATTTCGTTCTTCCTAGTGACTACCATAACCTGTGTCTTTTTACAATTTAATTCTAACCTCAGTTGCTCGCTGTGTACAACAACTGCATCTACTAATTGCTGCCAGATTCTGCGCATTGTCCGCAATCAATACTGTATCATCTGCATATCTAATGTTATTGATGTTTCGTCCTCCAATGCCGATTCCATTTATATCTTCTACATTTCTGAAAATATCTTCGCTGTATAGGGAAAAAAGATCTGGAGACATTACACATCCCTGCCTAACACCTCTCTTAATAGGCTGATATTGTCCCTCCCACTTCATTATCAATCCTTATTGCAGCTTGTTGTTTCCAATATATGTTTTTTATAAGTCTAATGTCTTTCCCATCAATTTGTAGATCTGCAAGCATATCCACCATGTTGACATGTCTAACTCTATCGAAAGGCTTTGTGTAGTCAATAAAGCAAAGATGAATATCCTTGTTTACTTCTATAGCACGTTCAATAACTGTCCGCAGCATATAGACAGCATGTACCCTTTCCTTCTACAAATCCATATTGTTCTTCCCCTATTAATTGTTAGATTCATTTTTTTAAAACAATCAACAATGAGGAGATTAGGACTGTCACAGGTTTTGGTCAGCAGCAATGGAGAATGTTCAAGGGAAGTCACTCTAGACTGGCCATGGTAATGGAGAGTTGGGCAGTGCTGGAAGCCTGTGATACAACAACAGCAAACACATTAAAGTAGGATGTTATAGAGCAGTGGTTCTCAACCTTATTTGGCCCATGCCCCCCATCACCATATTTTCAGAAAGTCATTCCCCCCTTTTGTATTTCCTACCTAACCCCCCCCCCCCCTCCCCCACACAGTATACATAATAATGGAAGGTAAATTTAATAGCACATACTAAAACAAGTCTAGACATCCACATAAAACGTGATTTGTGGGTCTACTTACTTTATAAAATGAATTTTAGAAGGGTGAGACATACAGAACCATACAGTTTGAAGGGAAAAACAATATCAAGTAATATATATCGGTTCGGTATATATCGGATATATCGGTAATTCTAATGAGACATTGAGCAGACGGCACAACTCAAAGATCGGTGTATCGCAAAGAAACATGGACTGGCCAATACCTAAATTTTCAGAGCTTCACACCTGTCCAGTATAAACGGGGATTAGTACGGACCTTGTTTGACCGTGCTAGAAAGATATGCACCCAGGACTCACTGACAGAGGAATTTGAAACTCTGAAGAGTGTCTTAAACCTGAATGGGTACTCCACAGGATTTATAAAGCGCCATTGCCAACAGCCCAAACCCAAAGCAGACGTAACTCTCATCTCATCTCATCTCATCATGTTCCTCTTGTACCTTGCGGTGTCGAGGTGAAGTATAAACTTCATGAGAGTGCCCGGTTATGGGCTTCGTATATCGACATTCCCAAGGATTCTGTTATTCCCTCCGTCCAACGTTTACGTGGTCGGCCTCTTCCTCTGTTTCCATCTGGTCTGTACATCATTGCTTGTTGTGGCATGCTGTTGACTGGTAGCCTACTTGCATGGCCAAACCATTTGACTTGCTGCTTTCTAATAAAATATAGAGCAGCTTTAACCCCCACTATAGTCCTGATTTCTTCATTTCTGATCTTATCTCTTCTTGATACGTTGAGTATTCTTCTCAGGAACCTCATTTCTGTTGTTGTGATTTTTCTTTTCTCTTTTTCTGTCATTGTCCAGGTTTGGCATTGGTAGCACAGAGTTGGTAGGAAGATTGTGTTGTAAAGTGCTTTCTTAGTAGTTATTGATACATGTTTGTTCTTTAGTATTGGTGCCATTTGTCCAATGAGTTGATTTGCCTTATTGCACCTATTTTCGATCTCGTCTTCTGATCTGCCATTTGATGATATTATACTTCCTAGGTACTTGAAGCTCTTTACTTGTTTCAAGGGATGTTCGTTTAGGTGAATTGTTGCTGTTTGTTCTTCTTTAGTTATAGTCATTACCTCTGTTTTGCTTGTGCTAATTTTCATGTTATGTTCCCTACACATTTCGTTTAGACTATTCATGTGGTCTTGTAATTCAGCTTCTGATTTTGCTATTAGTGCTTGGTCGTCCGCAAACAGGAGTTCTCTAATGGTTAGATTTGCAGATGGTTCTTCTTCTGTGTTCTCGTCATGCGGTATTCTTGCTGTCTCTGCTTGGCTGGTTTCTTTACATATGTTGTCTATATATGTTATGAACAAGAGAGGGGACAGGACACAACCTTGTCGTACTCCAGATCTTATGGTGAAGGGTTCTGAGTGTCCTCCAGTTGCTCTCACTATGCATTCACTGTTGTTGTATAAACTTCTACATAGGTTTGTTAGATGTGTACTCACTCCATAACGACGTAACTACAGTCCCTAAACTCAAGGTATTCATCCAGCTAACCTTTCGAGGGGATGACGTAATGCAACGTCTACAAGACCGGCTTACTACAGCAGTAGGTCGAACATTCTGTGCGGCAACTCCAGTCATTAGATATAAAACCGTACCCATTCCTACACCAGCAGTCAAAGAGCCTGTTCCTCTGTACGCCACAAACAATTGTATTTACCAATTCACATGTAGATGCCAGGCCGTTTACATTGGTCGAACGGAGAGACAGCTTAACAAACGAGTGTCAGAACACATACCTCAATGGGTCAACAAGATACAACACACAGGAGATGCTAGCCGCGTGGGGCCGACACACCGGAAGCTCCCGGCGTCTTCAATCGGCAGGCACATTGTCGACAGTGGCCATTTTGTGGACAGAGACACTGCATTTCGCGTGTTGTTTAACACACAAAATACTCGCTTGTTAAAATTTGCAGAAGCAATTATGATCTATCAACGCAAGCCAGAATTGTGCAAACAGAAAGACATGTTAGTCAGCTTAAAATTACCGTGGTAGATAAGTGACATTACTGTGCGAAAATGTGTATATTTCAACTTGAAGGATTTATCTAGTTAATTTCACGTAAGTTGTGTGATTTCTGCAGTATGTACCTGACGAGATGCAGCGAAATATGCCAGGCAATAAATCGTGCAATCTATTGTTTGTGTCTTCGTTATTCAAATTCACTACAAGAAAACATTGTTTTGAATATCTGTAATAACAATATCGGTTCTTGTATTAACGCAGTCTTGAAATAATCTTAATTTCCCCCCCCCCCCCCCCCCCCCCCCAACGGAAACCCCGAAATACCCCCCTGGGGGGAGAATTCCCCACCGGTTGAGAACCACTGTTTTAGAGCATGCACCTTGCCTATTGCAACATGCAGATTTGAGTCATGGACCAGTTTGTAATTGCTAAAGAGGAAAATTGGGGCTTTTGAACTTAGATTTTGCATAAAAGTTCTTGGAATATCTTTGGGTACAGAAGAATACTGATATTTTATTTTATGGGATCAAGGCATCATATATTGGACCAAAGGAAGAAGGAATACTGATATTGTATGGGTTCTAGGTATTAATATCTTGGACAAAGGGAAAGAGGAGCACTGATATTTTATGGGATCTAGACATCAATATATTGGCCCAGGGGAAGGAGTAATATTGATATTCTATGGAATTTAGGCATCAAGGAATACTGGCTCAGGAGCAGTAATATTTAATAATAATCTTCTTCTCTTCTTCAGCGTTCAGAGCCATTGAGGTTCTTTGCTGCAGATACAATCCGTCTCCATTCGTCTCTCTGGTTGACCTTCTCTTGCCAGTCGTTGATTCCAAGTGCTTGTAGGTCTGTATGTATATTATCTCTCTACTGTCTTCTTGGTCTACCTCGGGGTCTACGGTCATTTATTTCCTGAGTGTAAGCGAGTTTTGTTTCCCTATTATCTTCCATTCTTTCTATATGCCCCAGCCATTGTAGTCTATTAGCCTTCATGATACCAGTGATTAGCGGGGACTTATAAACAGATCATTCATGTCTTTGTTACTTCTTTTCCACTTTCCACTTTGTGTATCCCTAATGGGTCCAAAGATGTGTCTTAAAACGTTGTTCTCAAAGGTTTGTAACAAGGCTTCATCTCCTTTCGTTGTGCTCCAGGTTTCAGAGCCATACAGCACAACTGGTCTGATCAGTGTTTTGTACATTGTGATTTTGGTGTTACGAGATAGCGCATATGATTTTAGTAGACGTAGTGCATAGTATACCTTATTTCCAGAATTGATTCTAGTTTGTATTTCTTCCCTTATGATGTTATGATTTAATAATAATATAAATTTTAATTATTAGAGCTGCGGAAGTTAACAATTAATTAATTGATTAATCGTTAATTTCTTTTAACGATCAATGTTGTTTTTTTTTTGCAACGATTAATCGAAAACTTTTCTTCCATCACTTATACAAATGAACCGGAAGTCTAAAAGTAACAACATAGCAGCAGAGAAATATAAACAAATGTCCGGACGATTACATGAACATTTTGGTTTTAAAGTATTGACTGATGGAAATATTGAATTTGCTGAAAAGGTTTATTGCGTTCATTGTGATAAATCGTTTGCCTACCATGGTTCTAATACCTCACTTACCACCTTCAAAACAAACATCCACTACAGTATCAGAAACTTCAGCTGAGACGGTCTATTGCAGCATCGTCACCTGCTTCGAAGCAGTCTACTGTGAGTCACTTTTGTCGTTCGTCTGATCGTCCAGTGAGTGCTGCATTACAACATGATATTCAAGTATCACTTGCAAGCTGGATTGCTAGTAGTGGCAGACCAATATCAATAGTAGATGATGACGGCCTTCAACAAGTATTAGGCACAGCATTGCAAAATGCTGAATATAAGCTACCTTCCCACCGCATTATTGACAAACTGTTGACTGCCAAGTATAATAGCAAGATTCAAAATGTTAAAGAATCTGTGAAAAACGCAAAGGGAATTGCGTTAACATCTTATCTTTGGACATCTCTAGGTAACGAAAGCTATTGTGGCATTACTGGCCATTGGATTGTTGATGACAGGAAATTGAAAAAATGTTGTTCTTGAATGCGTGAATGTTGTTGAACGTCATTATTCTGACAGTGTTGCGAGTTATATAAACAGTTTGCAATAGACTGGGATATAACGAACAGAATTCAGGCTCTAGTTACTGACAATGCAAGAATATGGTTTCAGCTGCTGATGAAAACGGTTTTGCACATATTCCTTGTTTGGCTCATAGCTTAAAACTGAGCATATTACATGGATTTAAAGCCGCTGATACCAAAACATTGTTTGGGAAATGTCGAAAAATTGTGCAAACACAACCGAGTTACAAAATTGTACTGAGTCGATAGCTCTTCTGATCTTTCTTTTCTGTTTTGTTCGCTTCGCTTAAACTCAAGCGTAGTCCTTACACACTGTTTAAAGTAGTAAGGGACTGAATTTTGCGTGTGGGCTTGCTTTCCCTTTAACCAGTGTTCCTCGCCATTCAGGCGAGTCCACTCTGACTTCAGAGGTGAGCTCTTCTGATGAATTGCTATGTTATAAAATGGAGAAGAAAGTTGCTGAACTGATTTTGCGTGTGGGCTTGCTTTCCCTTTTACCAGTGTTCCTCGCCATTCAGGCGAGTCCACTCTGACTTCAGAGGTGAGCTCTTCTGATGAATTGCTATGTTATAAAATGGAGAAGAAAGTTGCTGAACTGATTGACCCTCTACAATGGTGGAAACTTAATGAACATCTATATCCAAAATTGGCATTCCTTGCAAAGACATTCTGGGCAAACTGGGTACATCAGTTCCATGTGAATGATTGTTCAGCTCTGCTGGTTATATTGTTAATAAGATGCGCTTGTCACTTGAACCAAATACTGTCAACATACTCGTCTGTTTGCATAGTTGGTTATTAGATGACACATGAACAAGACAATCCAGTGTTATTTCGATGTTTGACAAATACAAATATAATGTGAGTTATGTGACTATAAATGTTTTGCTTTAACCGAAATTAACTATTAATTAATCGTTAATTTGTCAAAAGTTAACTATTAAATTTAAATTAATCGGTGGCAGCCCTAATATACAACTTGGAGACTTAAATACTCTGGCCATACTATGATACTTGATGTCAATGTCAGGTCTTAGTCAGATATGACTGAGCTATCCTATAACAGTAAACATATAACCTGCTTTCTGCTAGCGCGGAATGTTGGGCGGTGCTCATCAAACCCGACATCCCACATTGTCCTAAACTAAACGGTTTCAGGCGGAGGAGCATAACTGCAATAGCCATTGCACCCTCAACAATCCAATACATAATTAATAATAGTAGTATTAATAGAGAAGAATTGGGAGGAGCGAGGAAATTCAATCATTCATTAACATTCAATTAATCATAAACCTGAGGTTCAACCTCTCTCTCTCTCTCTCTCTCTCTCTCTCTCTCTCTCTCTCTCTCTCTCTCTCAGATGGGTTATAAAACACCCTCTATTGCTAAGCATATTCTTAAATGGGCACAAATGGAAATGAAGAGACCAAAGAAGGATATGAAGTAGCAAACAATATGTGTTTACCATATGGTACAGTGTGAAAATTATTGTGTTTTACTAATACTATTATTAGCAGCCTCCTACACAGCGACCACTCATCAAACGTCAACACTCACGTCGGTTTTCTACACTTCTCGGCGCAAGAGCTACAATAGATCTTGTTGAGTGGAGTTAAGAACCGACATCACTGCACTCAGGACATTCCCATACGTGCTCCATCGAAGGGACATACTACTAATCGCTCCCACCCCTATCTGATTTAAAGTTCTGCTGGTCTTCCCTCTCAGTTTTGAGATTGTTCCAGAACACCCGCCGATCCCCCGCAATCTCATTCCTTCCACATACGGGTTCTCAATCTGAACTCCACCTGGTCCCAAAAGCGCACGACTATTCCCCCCCCCCCCCTAGTCCATAGGAAATCTACCACCAAGAAGTGCATTCGTTGCCAGCCTATCAACCTGTTCCTTTCTCCGTACTCCCGCGTGGCCAGGGCAAAATATCCATACAATTCTCACGATATGTGACCCCTGAAGCGACGAGAGCCATTCCACACGAAACATTCATTTCTCCACCTTACTAAGCATACTCTTTGAATCCGTAATGAATACAATGTGTGTTGCAGTAGTCTCCTCTAACCTACGGAATGCCGCTGTTACTGCTTCTACCTCTATTCACATGCAGGAGGTCGTAGTCTCATATGCCAGACTCTCCTTTTACAAGACTCGTCCATTAGCCTGTGCAATAAACCCCAACCATTACATCTGTTTCTCACCACTGACCCATCGGTGTAGATGACTATGTCACCTTGATGTGTGTTACTCTGGATCAGTTGTTGCACTACAAACTCAGTACGGCCCGCTGCCCATTCTCTGCACTCACGACCCAGTGTTATTATTACATTGTGCCAGTCCGTCATGTCATTCCGGAACTTCAACTCCACTCTCTTTCACGATTGATGATCTCTAGATCACACACCTGACTTATAGAAAGTTCTGCCTGTGCCATCAAGGACCTGCCTCGGCTTAGTCTATGACCCTTTACCATATCCATTGCTGCATGCAGCGGGTGATCCCTGTCTGCGGCAACTCTTAGGTACGATTTGGCCTGAAGGACCCTATGCCTATCCGTCATTGTAGGTAGCGCCAGGATATGCCTCATGCAGATAATTGGTGTGTCCTTTGTGCACCCCAGCATGGCAGCATTCTGTATGCGCTCCAACCTTTCAAGCTGGCTTTTTGATACTGTCAGCAGCCCCAAACCATACTCAATGACAGAAATTATTAACTGCTGAAAGAGCCTGTACAGCATCCTCTGATCTACCCCGGTTGCTGCCATAGCCCTCAATGCATTAAGTCCCCTACCAGCCTTCACCACCAAATCCTCCACATGATCCTTAAAAGACAAACACCTGTCAAAGGTGATACCCAAGTACTTCAATTTACTCTCTCGACTAAGAGGACATCCATTCAACATAATACCTGGGACGTCTGCCTTGACGATCCGGTTATCCAGGGAGTACCACACAACCGATGCCTTGTCTGGGTTTAAAATGGCCCCTGCGTCCCTGCACCACTCCGTCACCTTGTTTACCGCCACCTGTACGTCTTTCGCCAAACTGGCCCTGTCTCTGCCCTGTCTGTACACCAGCACATCATCTGCAAATGTCAAGATTCTACCCACACCTGGTGTCTCAATAGCTGCGATTTTGCTGGTGTAGACATTAAAGAGCACCGGGGACAAGGCAAATCCCTGCGGCAACCCAGGTGTAATAGTACAGGGGTCAGAAGTCCAGGTACCCATGCGCAGTGCAACCTTACGCTCATAAAGGACTGCCGCAACCCATCTAACAAGGCAAGGGCAGACTTCCATGTCCAACAGTGTGTGTATTAACTGATCATATCTAACCCTGTTATACGCATCCTCCAGGTCAAGAGCTACCGCCACTGTCTCCTGTTTATCCTGGAAGCCCTCGTAGACATCAAATGCAAAAGTTGCAGCATTGGCCCAGGTGTCCTTTCCAGGCCGGTAGCTCCCGAGTCCTTGGGGAAGCAGATTCCGACTTTCCAAATGTTGCTGGAGCCTGCGTGCTACTATCTTTTCGAGGACTTTGCTATACGTGTTTTGCAGGGTTATGATTCGGTATCCATTAAGTCTGGAGTGGTCCTTACCTGGCTTTGGGAGTGGGACCAGGTAGCTATGCAGCCAATCGTGGGGTATTTCCGCCGTATTGATGCTTAGGTTGAAACAAAGAGCCATCTTCCTCCAAGTCCCCATCATTTATGTTCCTCATATGGGGGTACCTCACCCCATCTTGACCTGGCGCTGTGTCTTTAGCCCGCTTCAGTACCCGTCTAATGTCCTCCACTTTAATCTCACAGTCCTCCTTCCTAGTGACCCGTGACAAGGCTTCTCTGACGTTATCTCTAATAGCCCTATCTTGCTGATCCGTCTGTTTTAAAAAACGCGCAAGTAAAGCCTCCCCTTTGTCCTTGTCAGTTGTCATATGTCGGTTGTTATCATCATAAACGGTTCCATGTGTACCAGGCATCACCTGTCTCTACATCTGCCGGTGCAGCCTCCAGAATTTTCCCAATGTCACATCCCCACCGACTTCATTGATAAACTGTTCCCACTTAATCCTCTTTGCCTCTGCTGCCTGGAGTTTGAAGTCCTGCACCTTTACCTTTTTATACCTTTCAGCCGCTTCCAATTATGTGTCAACTGAATTGGTTGCTCTCCGCACCCTCTGCCAATTTCTTATGGCCACCCTCTTTTCCCTACATGAATTCTCGACCTCTGGTGTCCACCATGGTATAGTCAATGATGTGTATATACTGAGAACAGTAATTGAACGTTCTATAGAAGTAAACAAAGATATACATCTTTGCTTTATTGACTAGCATAACGTTTACGATAAAATGAGACATATCGACATAATAGGATGCTTGAAGATCTACAAATTGATGGGAAAGAACTTAGACTTGTAAGACACATATATTGGAAACAACAAATTGCCATAAGAATTGATAATGAATAAGGCCAATATCAGCCTACTAAGAGAGGTGTGAGACATGGATGTGTAATGTCTCCAGATCTTTTTTCCCTATACAGTGAAAATATGTTCATAAATATAGACGATATGGAAGGAATCAACATTGGGGGACGATGCATCAATAACATTAGATATGCAGGTGATACAGTCTTGATTGCAGACAATGAACAGGACCTGCAACATTTAGTAGATGCGGTTGATGCACACAGGTAGATAACTAGGGTTAGAATTGAAGTGTAAGAAGACACAGATTATGGTTGTCACTGGAGAAAAAAGGAAATACCACAATGTAATATACAAGTAAATGGGCATATTCTCAAACAAGTGAATCGGTACAGCTATCTCGGAACAGTCATACCATCAGATGGGAGATAGCCTTGAAGAGATTAGAGCAAGAATTGTCATTGCGAATGTAGCCTTTTGCAAGATGAAAAACATACTGGCCTACAAAAAGATATCAATTGAAACAAGAAAAAGAGTGTTGGCTTGATACATAGAACCTGTACATTTGTATGGATGTGATACTTGGACAATGAGCAGTCAAGCTGAAAAAAACATCTGATGGCTGCAGAAATGTAGTTTCTGAGGAAAATGCAAAGAATACCATGGATAGACAGAAAAACCAATGACCAAGTACTACAGGAGACAAATGACAATCGTATATTGATTAGAGAAATTGTTTGGACATGTTATCAGATGAAATGGATTGGAGAACCTAGTGACAACTGGCAAGATCGAAGGGAACAGACCAAGAGGAAGACAGAGAGGAAAATATCTGGATGTCTTGGCCACATGGCATGGACGACACAGGAAAACTGAGCTGATCCACTACTCTGGTGATCGAGTGAAATGGCGAGTCATGACCACCCACGCCTTCCGACATGATTAATTGATTGATTGAGTAAGAGCTTAATTGCATTGTCCAATACTTTTTCTTGTTGTACTTTATGCTTGTGTATTACTGCAGCTAGTGTTTGAGTTCTCTCTCGTATAGTTTGTTTAAGAATTTCCCAGAGTTCCCGAGCATTAACCTCTGGTATGTCGCTTGTGTATGTGAGGTTACGTTTTGTTATGCAATTTACATAGTCCTGATTTTGTAAAAGTGTGCTGTTAAATTTCCAATGGGGAAATCTTAAAAAATGTGGTGTTGCTTGTACTGTGTTTCATTGTTGCAACTACAGCCTTATGGTCTGTGAAGTTCAGTGTCTCCTGTAAATGCTAGACTTGTGTTATATGATGTGCTATGGGCGAGTAAATTCTATCTAATCGCGCTGCTCTGTTATGTGCATTGTCTGTGTGTTTTGTATCAGATCCATGAGGATGCGTCTGCCTGTATGTGTCTGTTAGCCCATGGATATCTAAAATGTGTTGCAATGTGTCTAACTGATGTTCAGCATGTTCTGTTGTGTTTCTAATTTACATTCTTACATCTCCATTTATCAGGTCATGCGCCGAAAGCACGCAATTAAAATCACCCACTACAAAAATGATGCTGTGACCCCGATGTGAACGTGATAATAAGTTTTCCAGTGTTTGGTAGAAGAGCGGCTGATTTCTGTAGTCATGCGGGGCGTGTATGTTGACAATTGTGTATTTATGTATATTATTTTCCACCTGTACTATAGCTATCCTACCCTGGCAGTCCCTGTCCTTCTCTATAATCTGCCGTCTGTCCGATGTCTGTATTATTGTGTACCCAGTCCGATATGTTGAGTACTAAGACTAAAACATGAGTGTCTTAGGCCTAAGCATGTTGTGATATATGATGCGTGTTCGTCGGTGTTAACGTTAGTTTCCTGTATGAGTATAAAAGCAGGTTTATATTTGTGTATGAGTGGTATAAGATGATTAATTTTGGATCTTACACCTCGAATGTTCTTCTTCTTCAGCGTTCCGAGCCACTGAGGTTCTTTGCTGCAGATACAATCCGTCTCCATTCGTCTCTCTGGTTGACCTTCTCTCGTCAGTCGTTGATTCCAAGTGCTTGTAGGTCTGTATATATATTATCTCTTCACCTTCTTCTTGGTCTACCTCGGTGTCTAGGGTCATTTATTTCCTGAGTGTAAGCAAGTTTTGTTTCTCTATTATCTTCCATTTTTTCTATATGCCCCAGCCATTGTAGTCTATTAGCCTTCATGATAACAGTGATTAGCGGGGACTTAAACAGATCATAAATGTCCTTGTTACTTCTTCTTTTCCACTCTCCACTTTGTGTATCCCTAATGGGTCCAAAGATGCGTCTTAAAACTTTGTTCTCAAAGGTTTGTAGCAAGGCTTCGTCTCCTTTCGTTGTACTCCAGGTTTCAGAGCCATACAGCACAACTGGTCTGATCAGTGTTTTGTATATTGTGATCTTGGTGTTACGAGATAGCGCCTTTGATTTTAGTAGATGTTGTAGTGCATAGTATATCTTATTTCCAGAATTGATTCTAGTTTGTATTTCTTCCCTTATGATGTTGGAGCAGTTGAAGATTGTACCCAGGTATTTGTATGTTTCCGTTCTTTTAATGGTCATATTATCTATTTGTATGTGGCCAGAGTTTTTAGCCATTCCTTCTCTTGAAATTACCATATATTCTGTCTTATCTTGGTTGATAACCAGTCCTATCTGTTGGGCTCTTTCCTTTAAGTGAGTCTATATTTCCAAAGTCTTTTGTTCATTTTCCCCTATAATATCTATATCATCTGCATAACCAAACAGCTTGGATGTTCCTCCAATATCACATTCCTCCTTTACCCTCCGTACAACTTTCTCTAGAGCCAGATTGAAGAGTAACGGTGATAGTGCATCACACTGTTTCAAGCCAGATGATTATTTGGAAAGGGTCTGATTTCCTACCTTTATATGTTACTATATTATAAGTATCTTCCATGCATAGTCTGGTCATGTTGATTAACTTCCTTGGTATTCCAAATTCCCGCATAGCATTCCATAGACTATTCCTATGGACACTACCATAAGTCTTTAAAATCCACACAAATGTTATGGAGATCTCTTTTATATTCCCAATTTTTCTCGGCTATTTGTCGTAAGATAATTATCTGATCTATTGTTGATCTGTTTTGTCTAAACCCCGCCTGGTAGTCACTTAATATGTATTCTGAATATGGTTTTAGTCTATTTAGTAATACTGCGCCGGTCTCTCTGGCTGTGGGGTTACAACACTTTCTCTTTGTAATCCCGTTTATCACGCAGAGTCTCGTAGCGGAGCGAGAGCTGAGGCGGTTCGACCCCCGCTCGTGACTTGCGGGATACTGAGCCGGCCGCATCAGAAAGCAATGGCAAAACTACTGAGCGTAATCTTGCCAAGAGATCAACATACAGCTGAAAGATGCTGGTGTTGACAGCTAAGTCCTGTAAAGGATATTCTTAAAAAAAAAAAAAGTAATACTGCGGATAGTATCTTATAGCTTATGGACAGTAGTGATATTCCTCTATAATTTTCACAATGGAACTTGTCTCCTTTCTTAAAGATGGGTATCAATGATGACTCTTTCAAGTCATGGGGTAATTCTTCTGTCCTCCAGATTTTTATTATCAGTTCGTATAGCTTTAGATGTAATGCATGGCCACCCGCCTTTATAAATTCAGCAGCAATTCCATCAGCCCCAGTTGCCTTATTGTTTTTAAGTCGTGTGATTACATATAGGATTTCTTCAAATGCAGGTTCTCCAATTTGTGGTTCACACGTTAGAACCTCTTCCTGTGGGAAAGTGTTACTTAGAGCTTCTGTTAATACTCATTATTTTAATTTCCGCTGCCATTTTTGTTGTAAGATAAGAAACGGTTGAGTATAATGATTGATTGATTGATTTAGGAATCGACATCACAGCATTCGGGGCATTCCCATAAGTGCTCCGTCCCAATCCTCAGCAGCCAGCGAAGAGTTCCAACATTAATAGTACCGGTAGCAATCTGATTATATGTCCGTCTCGCCTTTCCTTTGAGCGTTGAGCGTCGGCCAGATCCCTTCGTCACTCCTCGTTGTCTCATTCTTGCCAGACCATGGTAATCCATTTGCTCTTCCGAGGTGTGCTCGTGCTCCCACAAGGCCGCAACCACGTCTGGCTTGTCATGTATCAATACTCCACCAAGTTCTGCAGAGCCAGCCAATCTGTCCGCCTGTTCATTTCCCAGCACACCGGCATGCCCCGGAGAAAAGATCCAGGCGATGCTTGTCACCCGTGACCTCCGAAGCGAAGCAAGCCACTCCGCACGAAGTCTGCCCGTCCTCACCCTACTCAGCGTGCTTTCTGAGTCAGTTACAATCACGATAGTGTGTGTGTGTCGTATTCTCCATCCAGCGGAGAGCCGCAGTGACTGCCTCCACTTCCATTCTTAAGCTGGATGTTGTGGTATCATATGCCAGGCTCTCCTGCCCCAAACATCGACCATTAGCTTTGGCTATGAACCCCCAGCCACTTCTCTCACCTCTTGACACCGAACCATCTGTGTAGATAATCACATCACTTCGAGTGAGCATTGTCCTTAATTAGTTGCTGGATTTCCACTTCCGTGGCCCCTGCTGGCCACTCCCTGCACTCCCGGCTTAATGTGATTATAACTCTACACAAGTCTGACTGCTCCGTGGCACTCTGACCCACTCCTCTCCACGCCTAATGTTCTCCAGGGGCACACCTGTCTGATCGTATCCTCCGCCTGAGCCATCCATGATTTCCCTCTTATCAGTCGCTGACCCTTAACTGCGTCCAGCGCTTCATGCAGTGGGTGGTCTGTGTCTGCAGCTACTCTGAGGTATCGCCTGCATCACCTTGAGCCTACCAGCAACAGTCGGCAGACCAAGGATGTAACGCATACACACTACTGTGGTGTCTCTAGTGCATCCCAGAATGACCCGCATAGCTTCGTTCTGTATGCGCTCTAACTTCACCAGCTGACTCTCTGAGACACTGAGCAGACCTAATCCATAATCAATTACTGAGAGGATCAAGTGCTGGTATAGTGTGAAAAGCATTCTCTG
The DNA here is from genome assembly GCA_014155875.1 of Cepaea nemoralis. Taxonomy (NCBI): domain Eukaryota; kingdom Metazoa; phylum Mollusca; class Gastropoda; order Stylommatophora; family Helicidae; genus Cepaea; species Cepaea nemoralis. The sequence continues at coordinate 278,186 of JACEFZ010002112.1, forward strand.
CTCTATGTCCATTGCAGCCATAGTTTTAAGTGCAATGAGTCCCTTTTGAGTTCTTGTCACGACCATCTCCACATGGTCCTTGAAGGATAGGCTCCTGTCAAATGTGATCCCCAGATACTTCAGTTTGTTCTCTTTGCTGACATTTCTACCATCTATCGCGAGGCTTGGGACATCAGCTCTCAAAATCCTCTTGTCCAGAGAGCACCACAAAACAGCCACCTTTTCCGGGTGTGTCACGGAAAGTACTGCAGTTTAATGATTCCTTGATAACTTACATATCAAAATACCCAGGTAGGAGAAGGGTTAACAACAAAGGAGTGACAAAGCGCCTGTGTTTCTAGGTCAAGACCCAGAAGGAGGCCAACACGACAGGTAAACTGCCGAGTGGAAAAATTGGTTTGCGACAAAAGCGGAGAGTATTATTGGATAGCAGATTGCTGTCTGAACATATGAATAACGGAAAAGATTCAGATCTGTAATTTTCCACTAAACGATGATAATGCAGTCTGGATGCGAGGGGTCCAGCAATGTCAAGGACTATGCGACATAAATGACCGATATAAAGAGGGTCAATTCTTTGTGTAAAGTTAGTGTGTGTTCCAAACTGACCTGAAGGAGATATGTTCTTGAGTGGGAATAGAAATACACGTCCCTAATGATGGAAAGAGGGGATAATAGTGTGTTATTCGCTAAGTGTTATTTCGATTCCAGGAACATAGATGCCTAAATAAGGTATAAAGATATTAGATATAGTTAGGATATGAATATAGATGTGCGTGAAGTGCATTTAACATTACTTTCTATTAGTAGGAATAGTATAGACGATTAGGTGAATCTTCTATCCTATGTCAGAGTGGGTTTTTTCGGAAGCCTTTTCATTTCGGCTGGAGGAAAAGACACTCACATAGGGGAGAAGAGGAAGTAGACACAGATCTCATTATTAAATGTATATCACACAGGTTTCCATACCAGTGCGGGACTTATCAACTAAGAGATTACACAGATGGCTGTGGTAAAGATCACCCAGTGTTGATAATCCACAAGAAAGCACTTTAAAGTAATAAAGCACGACACTTGTGCATAAGAAAGGAAGGAAAAGAAGTGGCATCTTAATAAGTCAGGAGGACAGAGAATGGAAAATAGAGATCATACAAACTAAAGAAAAAGAACTCAAATTACTCAGTATCGAAGAGTTGCAAGGTGCATACAAAGTGCCTATATCAATTAAGTGTAGAACTTTTACAGGACAAAAATAGAGAACACTAGAAACTCGATGTGTTTTTCCAGGATGGAATTAAGAACGTTATAAGAAAGCAAAGAACATTCATTTTAAGCTGACAGCATATAGGGATCGGCTTAAGTACATTGATATAGTGGTGACCATTTTTCCATTACAAAAAACGGATATATCTACCGACTCAAGCAGACGGAGCTGTCAGGGTGAGACCGTTCTGTATCTATGTCATGTCCTGTACTCTAGCTGAGAGAAGAGACGAGAGAAAACACGGAGACTATCTATCAACATCTTATCTGGCAGCCACACTAGAAGAACATACAAACTACATAGACAATATCCATACATACACCAGACATAGTTTTTATTAATAAATCTTTTATCTTATCGTTGAAAGGAACTGTTGTCGGAGTATGTGTTGAGGGAAGAATAGAGAGAGAGTGAAAGAAATAGATATATGGAAGGGAAGACAGAAGAGAGGAGGGTAGACAAAAGTCAGTCAATAATCCCAACAGATAATAAGTTTAAAGATGTGCTTGTTGAGTCCAGTCTCCTCTCGGGATTTTAACATAGGACAGGGTGGATGACAGCACTCATTTCTGTGCACCAGTCAATCACTTCATCTACTGTCGCCTGTAACTCCTGGGCTGTTTGCTCCCTATCTCTCCCCTGCCTATATGCAAGAATATCATCTGCAAATGTTAGTATTCTTCCAACCCCTGGTGCTTCTAGGTTTGCAATCTTGCTCGTATACACATTAAAGAGCACCGGTGAGACTGCAGATCCCTGTGGCAGTCCCGGGGTTAACATACGTGGCTCTGAGGTCCATGCGCCCAGACGGAAAGCAACCCGACGAGAGTGCAGGACGGCTGCTATCCAGTTCACCAACCAGGGATTGACCCCCTTCTCCATCAGTGCGGTCATCAAAATATCATATCGAACTCTATTGTAGATCAAGCGCTACCGCCATCATTTCCTGTCTACTCTGGAATCCCTCATAAACATCAAAGGCAAAAGTGGCTGCATTTGACCAGGTATCTTTTCCTGGCCTGTAGCTCCCCAGGGGTTTATATAACTGGCGTACCCAGGGCAATGGTGTTTGTCTGTATTTAGCTCCTGGAGCATGAGGAATAACAAGACACAATGAAAAGTGCTACACAGCTGAAATACTATATGGAATGTACAGTGATGAACAAAATTCTGCATTCCTTCTCTTTTCACAACCCATTTTAAGTGAAGTGCAAAAAGTTAATAAACTATTTGAATCTCAAAATGTTGATGAAGTTAAATTACTTGACGACCTCACTTTGCTATTTCACTCAATTGGTAAAAGACTTATATTGCCAACTTGTAAAGCGGACTTGTTCACTTGCACTATAGAGAGCTATTTGGCTCCCAAGCCGTACCTGCGATACCAAATCGAATCAAAAATTGATGGTTTAAAAACAAAAGGACTGTTAACAGAAAATGAAGAGAACAACTTAAGAAAGCGCTGTCTAGATTTTCTTGTCTCATTATTCGATCAACTGAAGCAGAGACTTCCTGAAAATTTAGATGTATTGAAAAATATTTCACTCTTTTCTATTAACAACATACCTCAGCCAGTAAAGGACATACCTAAATATTATCAAGTTATTAAATTTTTAGGGGCTAGTGTGGTGGAAGCAGAATATTAGTTAACAAAAATAAATTTGGTTGACTGGACAAACAAAAACAGAAGCTTTTTGGAGTGAAGTAAGACAATTTAAAGATGTCTCAGGTAACAGTCCATTCCGTGAGCTCTTTGAATGTGCGATGTCTGCCATGATACTACCCCATTCAAATGCTGATGCGGAAAGAGTTTTCAGTACTGTGAATTATACAAAATGTAAACTAAGAAACAGGATGAAACTTGATCTCTTAAATGCTATATTGACAATAAGATTTGGCCTGATGAGAGCAGGAAAATGCTGTTCAACTTATCAGCTCCCTGATTCATATAATAAAAGAAATTGGAACAGCTAAAGTACACCAGAGTCATTTTGAATGTGAAGCTTCAACTTCATCATCCAAGCTAAGTGCATCTTGTGAGACAGGCATCAGTGAAGATGAGGACATGATTCTATAGGTAAGTCACATCAATTTTCTTTTTAATGTTGCATATCCCTTACAGGATGGTGCAGTCAACATCAGAATTTTTCAGCTGCTGTTGATGTACAAGGCAAGATTACGCTCAGTAGTTTGCCATTGATTTCTGAGCGACCGGCTCACATACCCCTGTAAGTTACCTGAGCGGCTCGAACCGCTGTCGGTTCGGGCGCAGCTGCGTTACTCACGAGAATATACGGGATAACGGCGACAGCCGTAAACTTTTCGCCAGGGAGAGAGGCAGTCACATCAATACATATGTAATTTCTTACTTTCTCAATCTGGATATTTTTCCTAGATACTTTCCAACGAAATCTAGATATTTATGGATGTTGTTTGGGCCGTTTCTACTTTTGGTCCAAAAAAAAAGTGGCAACCCTGGCCTCATAATTCCGGTCCAAGCTGACAGTAATATGCGTCGCCTCAGAAAGACAGGATTAGGCAATTCAAACACCAGGCTTCCGACTTACTGGCCTGATGAATTAACAAATAAACAAGGAAATGCTACGCACATAAAGTGCAGGAAAACCTGGTATATGTGAAGCAGGTTGAAAAAAGAGAGGAGATAGATAACGAAGCTAACTTTTATATAATATAAATAAGATAATATAAGTGACAAAACATCTGTTCATAATCATAGTTCCTAATATTTTTTTATTAAAAAGTCGCTTGCACCCAATTAATTGCTGAAAAATTTAAAAAAAAAAAAAAAAATTAAGCGTCCAGCAGGGAATCGAACCAACAGGTCCCGCTTATCAGGCAGAGACACTTACCACTGTGCTACTAAGGATACAATTTTGAATCAACAAAGTATATAAAATAGCCACGCTCATGTCCCGATGACGTCATATACGTTAAGTCACGTGACTAGGCAAATCACGGACCGGAAAAAACGGAGTGGAGTCCGAATAGACAGAGTAGTTTATACGGACTTGAGTCCGTTCTTATATTCTTGGCATTGTGTAACTACATACATATTTACCTGTTGACGATGGTGGTTAAGTAATCATTCGCTCCCATGCATAAGAATAGAAAGAAAAAGCAGCGGCTGCAGCAGGATATAACAATATTAATTGAGTGCTTCTCATTTAGGATTTTCACCTGTATTTCGCGATACGATGGATCTCCTTGTAAGGTATGTACAAAGTTGTTGATGTTTAGTACGTTTCTTCTCGCAGGAGTTTAATATACCTATTTGTTTCCAATTCATGCATAAGAAACCATTTAATAGGAAATCTTTCACACTTCTGGTATTCTCATTCGCACTTATGTGTGTCAACAACATTGTTGAATTCATTTTTCTTCCTGTTTGTGGCCTTAGGAGGCCAGTCAAAAAATGTTCTACCCCCATATAGGGGTAGTTTAGATAGAATTAGAGGGCTGTGCATTGAAAGTATACAAATAATACCTTGAGAAATGAATAAATGATGACAAAGTGTGTTATAAAATTTAAGTATGTAAATATTACAAAATATTTTCTATAAGAAATCTAAAGGTATTTTATTTGTCATTAATAAATTTTATTTCACTTTTAAATCTCTTAATTCTGGAATTATAGAATAGAAGTTTTTTGTTATTTGTAAATAATATCGCTAGTATATGCTTTATTGTTTTCATACGTCAAGTTATCTCCCTTGTAACTATATTAGTGTATTATGTCCCCTACTCATTGATTATGTAAGTGTTTTTCTTTCAGATATCTTGTAATTCCGCAGACTGCTTGAAAATAATTATTAAGTCCGAGATAAGTGTACCGGAGGTCAATGCGCTGGAGGACTTGCATTGAACGTAGTGGTGACTACAACGAAAAATTATACATTTGATCTTTAATTTTACAGAATAAATTCACCGAAAGAAAACAACATTTAAAGGGTTTCATTTGAATCCCCCTTGTATGTCCTTTGGTTGATGTTATGTTGTGGTTTATAATGACATTTTTGGTTACATTCAACCCCCCCCCCCCCTTTTTTTTAAAAACTTATTATTAAAAACAATGTTTGTCAGATTTCAATATTTGAAGACAAAACCAACAGGTTATAGTGTATTGCTCATCAATGCTTTGTTTTATGCTGCGTGACTTCCGCAGTATAATTCTCAGGAGATGTAGTGAAATATGCCAGACAAAAAGATTATACACTATTGTGTGTCCTTTTTTTTTTCTTTCACACAAAATTAATCACCTCCAAAATATTTCAAAATTATTTGCAGTTATAACTGATTTGGTATCTCTACAAGTAAAGCACCGGTGGATTTCATTTTGTCAACCCTATTGAAAAATCAGGATGGAAAGTGTCCATCAAGGGTGACAACATCAACGCAGTCAAGACGACACAATACAATAGTGTCAATCACATATTGTCTGGCTCAAGATCAAAACCGTCCGCACTCAACTTCTACACTGTAAGTTGTTTTTTTTCCATATCCCTTACAGGACGTTGCAGTCAACACCAGCATTTTCCCGCTGCTGTTGGTGTACTAGGCAAGATTACGCTCAGTAGTTTGCCATTGCTTTCTGAGCGACCGGCTCACATACCCCTAAGTTACCGACGCGGAGAGAACCGCTACTAATTCTCGCGCACAACACGTCACTCACGAGAGTATACGGGACTACGGAGAAAGACACTAACACCTAGGCCAGGGAGACCGGCTGTAACCGGAGACCACTGTAAGCAAGTTATTAATAAACTGGAATTTTATTAAAGTTTATTTACGGCAAATGAATGTAGGCCAAAAGAACTTAAGAAGCCACCTTCCATCATACGGGATACGGGAATAATAATAAATAAGATAGATGATGATAGTTGATAATGATTTTTTTTTAAAACTTGTTGCGTATCCCTTACGGGACGTTGCAGTCAACATCAGCATTTTTCAGCTGCTGTTGATGTACTAGGCAAATGTTACGTTCAGTAGTTTGCCATTGCTTTCTGAACGACCGGCTCCCATACCAGCACATTCTGCTGTGACAAATCGGTTGCAGCTGATCTTCGAACGCATGGTACCCGGCTTACGAGCCACGTTCGCAAGCCTTTAGCCACGGAGCCGACTCTTAGTGAATCGACCAAGAAACAATCATGTTAAAAAAAAATATATATATAAATTCAATGGAGGCCTTTTTCAAAATGCTAAAAAAAAAATAAAATTATTTAAACAGCCGATAGTACAATTATTACTATTATATTATATATTGGAAACAACAAGCTGCCATAAGAGTTGATAATGAAATAAGCCAATATCAGCCTATTAAGAGAGGTGTGAGACAGGGATGTGTAATGTCTCCAGATCTGTTTTCCCTGTACAGTGAAAATATTTTCAGAAATATTGAAGATATGGAAGGAATCAACATTGGGAGACGATGCATCAATAACATTAGATATGCAGATGATACAGTATTAATTGCAGACAATGAACAGGACCTGCAAAATTTAGTAGATGCGGTTGTTACACACAGTGAACAACAAGGGTTAGAATTAAATTATAAAAAGACACAGATTATGGTCGTCACTAGGAAGAACGAAATACCACAGTGTAATATACAAGTAAATGGGAATATTCTTCAACAAGTGAATAGGTACAATTATCTCGGAACAGTGATAACATCTGATGGGAGATGCCTGGAAGAGATTAGAACAAGAATCGCCATGGCAAAAGTAGCCTTTAGCAAGATGAAAAACATACTGACCAATAAAAAGATGTCAATTGAAACGAGAAAAAGAGTGTTGAGGTGCTACATAGAACCTGTACTTTTATATGGATGTGAAGCTTGGACAATGAGCAGCCAGGCTGAAAAACATCTGATGGCTGTAGAAATGTGGTTTCTGAGGAAAATGCAAAGAATACCATGGACAGCCAGAAAGACCAATGAACAAGTCCTTCAAGAAACAAATGAAGATCGTAAACTGATCAGAGACATTAGACGTAGACAGTCACAATTATTTGGACATGTTATGAGAAGAAATGATTTGGAGAACTTGGTGACAACTGGTAAGATCGAGGGAAACAGACCAAGGGGAAGACCTAGAAACAAGTATCTGGATGGCTTGGCCTTGTGGCATGGTCGAGACAGAAACACGGAACTGATCCTTGACTCTGGTGATCGAGTGAGATGGCAGAACATGACCGCCCACGCTTACCGGCATGGCACATGATGGATGGATGGAGTACAATTATTACCTTATAATCTGTATTATAGAAAGAATCTCTTTATTAAGAAAGAGAGTGCTGAAATGCTATGTAGAACCAGTTTTGCTGTATGGCAGTGAATCTTGGAATGTAAATGAACAAATTAAGAAGAAATTAGAAGCAACAGAGATGTGGTTCCTGAGACGAATGTTGCGAATTCCTTGGACTGCCAGAGTAACTAACGACGACTGCCTGAAACAGGCTAATGAAACTAGAACATTATATACAACAATAAGACAGAGACAAACAGCTTTCCTCGGTCATGTGATGAGAAGAGAGGCATTGGAGAACATCGTAACAACTGGAAAGATCGAGGGGAAGAGAGGCAGAGGTAGACCAAGAGAAGTGATGCTGGATGGATTGAGACGGTGGCATGGAGGAATATCAGCAGCAGAGTTGATCCAGAAAACCAAAGACCGAGATCTATGGAGAACCATGACCGCCTACGCCAGCCGGCACGGCACTTAATGATGATGATGAATCTGTATTAATTACACAACACATTTCTCGGAGGAGCCAACTTTTCTTTAAAGATCCTCGTTAGCAATCACATATGCATAAAACTGTTCACAGGTAAGATTCTTCAGATTGTACTTTGTGAGAATGATGCCCTTTACAGAGTCCAGTAAGAGTCTGTTCATTTGGTGTTTCACATTTTCATTTGGTACAAATAGGAAAATTAAATAAATATTATTTAAGCAATGGGTTTTAATAAAGAAGTTAGTTAGTTAGTTAGTTAGTTAGTTAGTTAGTTAGTTAGTTAGTCGCAGTTCCAACTTCACAGCAATGGGTCGTCCCCATTATGCTCTGTTCCTGTGCCAGTGAATATCTCATAAAACGCTCCCCATTGCCCAATGTGAAAAGTGGAAAAGACAGAAATCTCGACAAACAACAGCCCGCACAGATACACTGTGCATAATACCGCCGCCAGAATGTCAACACAATAGTCCCCCACGAAACACCCAGTTCATCTCTGATGGAATCGGCAGTAATTTTCCCATCTGGATGTTTCCTAGATGTTCACCCACAATCAATCAATCAATCAATCAATCAATCATGTGCCATGCCGGAAAGCGTGGGCGGTCATGACTCGCCATTTCACTCGATCACCAGTGTCGTGGATCAGCTCAGTGTTCCTGTCTCGTCCATGCCATGTGGCCAAGCCATGCAGGTATTTTCCTCTCGGTCTTCCTCTTGGTCTGTTCCCTTCGATCTTGCCAGTTGTCACTAAGTTATCCAGTCCATTTCTTCTCATAACATGTCGCATAAATTTTGACTGTCTACGTTTAATTTCTCTAATCAGTTTACGATGTTCATTTGTCTCCTGTAGTACTTGGTCATTGGTTTTTCTGTCTGTCCATGGTATTCTTTGCATTTTCCTCAGAAACCACATTTCTGGAGCCATCAGATGCTTTTCAGCTTGACTGCTCATTGTCCAAGTTTCACATCCATACAAAAGAACAGGCTCTATGTATCCCCTCAACACTCTTTTTCTCGTTTCAATTGACATCTTTTTATTGGTCAGAATGTTTTTCATCTTGCTAAAGGCTACTTTCGCCATGGCGATTCTTGTTCTAATCTCTTCAAGGCATCTCCCATCAGATGTTATGACTGTTCCAATATAATTGTACCAATTCACTTGTTGAAGAATATTTCCATTTACTTGTATATTACATTGTGGCACTTCTTCCTTCACCCACACAGTCCACGAAATACAGTTCATCGTCGATGGCAGTGGCAGTCAACCAGAAGCCCAGCAGCCATGCATTTCTGCATAAGACAAAAACCGGTCAACTCTGGGACATAGCCATCTGCCATCGCTCTGAACATGCAGTCACCTTCCAAAAAACCTCGGGCAGATTCAAAAGCATTTTACACGAAACCCACAGCTCACAGTGTCGCGCCACGCACTCACTCAGTAGCAGGGCGACGGAACCATAGCCTCCTTAGTCGCCTCTTACCACATGCGTGGTAGGCTACTGTGTCTAATAAAGAAGTAAAAGTCAATATCAAAAAGAGTAATGAGCCAGTTACAGATAAGTTAGAATTGCTATATTCAACTTGTTCGCATAAATAGATAGACTTTATATATTTTAACAATGCAAACATACGGTGGAGTGTAGTTACATTGTAAGTTGTAACAACAATACATTAAAAATTATAACACAAAATATAAGAAAAGCCGTACATTTTAAAGGTTTTTAGTTTTGCCTGCCGGGCGGAGAATATTTGGCTAAAAAGGAGGACATGCCCTCTTTTTGCCGGGCGTGTGGATACCCTACCTTAGTAGGATATTATCCCTACTTCACTCATGTAGTTTAGCCAGTCAGCCAAGACTGTTGACCGCTGTGTGGACGCCGCCATTAAGGAGCGGTATTTGTGGAGCCATTCATGAGCTAGATGTGGCCCTAGTAGGGTCATTAAAAAAATGTTGTTCCCCACATAGGGGAATCAAGAAAATTAATGCTTTGTGTAATCATAAGAAATACACAATTAGATATTAAATATAAATAGCGAAAGTTACAAGTTGATTATAAAATGTAAGTAAGTAAAGATTAAACAAACTTTATGTAAAGAAACTGACAGATTTCTTCTTGAAATTATAATATCTGTCTACAATATTCAATTGTCTATGTATAACAGAAAAATAAAGAGACTATTTTGTGAGATAATGATAATATAGCTAGGTATATATTTTTTCTTTCTAAATTCTAGTAATCTCCCTTGTAACAATATTAGATGTTTAGGTCCCCTTCTCACTGCTTTTCTAGCTTTTCATTTAGATATCTAAAACGCCTTTGACAGTATCCACCGTTCTTCACTTTGGAATCTACTTAACATCTATGGTTTTCCTACCAAATATACCAACGTCATAAAATCTTTCTACAAAAAAACACGTTGCTGCGTAAGAACAGAAACAGGCAACTCTGACTGGTTCTCAGTCGAAACAGGAGTGAAACAGGGTTGTGTCTTATCACCGATGCTTTTTGGAATAGCTATCGATTGGGTCATGCGCAAATGCACAAACAACACAAATATGGGTATCCATTGGGTTGACAAAATTCTAGAAGACCTGGACTTTGCCGACGACATAGTGCTTTTGAGTTCAACACACCCGGATGCCCAAGAGAAAATAAACCACCTCCAAAATGTTTCAGGGCAAATTGGTCTCTAAATTAACACCACAAAAACAAAGACTATTGATCTTACCAACAGTTCAGATGACACCAAATTGAACAGCTACGTTCTTGAAAAAGTCAACAGCTTTACATACCTAGGAAGCAAAATGACATCTACAGGGGACTCAACACCAGAAATATCATCTAGAATCGCACTGGCATCTGGTGCCTTCAATAAACTGTCAAACATCTGGAAGTCAAAGACACTCAGCAAACACACAAAACTTAAAATCTTCAACTCTTGTGTGATTCCAGTGTTAACGTATGGATGTGAAAGTTGGAAATCAACGGTAGCTTTAGATAAAAAAATTAGACAATTTTGAGAACAAATGTCTTAGAAGACTTCTAAACATCCACTGGACAGACTTCAGAACCAATTCGCAAATAAGACAAGAGACTAAGCAAGATACAGTATCCAATTTCATAAGAAGACGCCGTTGGAACTACATCGGCCATGTACTCAGAATGGACAAGTCAAGACTTCCCTACCAAGCCCTCATATGGTCACCAGTAGGGACAAGAAAACGGGGAAGACCAAGAGAGACCCTGCGTAGAACCATCATTAGAGAAGGCTCATTCAATGGCAAAGTAAATATCCAAGATCTACAACAGGTAGCAGTGAACCGCCAGGCATGGAGAGTCAGGACTTCTGCCCTATGCGCCGCCTTAGGCTCAAGAGGAAAGACTAACTAACTAACTAATTTAGATATCTAGTACTTCCGCAGAATGCTTGAACATAAGTATTAATAAGTATTACTATCACGTTATCAGGATATTTTAAATATTCTCTAAGCAAACGTAATTGGCGGAGAATGAGAGAGAGAGAGAGAGAGAGAGAGAGAGAGAGAGAGAGAGAGAGAGAGAGAGAGAGAGAGAGAGAGAGAGAGAGAGAGAGAGAGAGAGAGAGAGCTATTTGTTCAAAATGAATGGAATTTACAAACATAAATGACATTTCCTCTAGACTTAATATTTGTCTACATAAGCCCCATATAAACTTGCATCTCATCTCATCTCATCATGTTCCTCTTTTACCTTGCGGTGTCGAGGTTGAGTACAAACAGCGGGAGAGTGCCCGTTTATGGGCTTCATGTATCGATATTCCCATAGACTCTGTTATTCCCTGTGTATATTGCTTACGTCAGGGGTGGGAAGACTTTTTGTGCGGAGGGCCGCAGTGACAAATGTAAAGCAATTGGGGGGCTGCATGCGTGTGTGTGTGTGTGTGTGTGTGTGTGTGTGTGTGTATATATAATGTCCAATTTGTTTACAGCAACCTACCACAATAAGTAATTATTTATTATTCATAGGTTATAAAGCAATATAAATAACTAATTATTGCAATTTTATTTTACTTATACACTTATGCATTATGTTGGACAATATGGACAAAAACTTTTACTAATTTGTTAACAAGATTTTACAACTTGTTATTATAACAAATATTCTTTATTATCTATCAATGGCTTTAATTTAGACAAGCAGCGACTACATTGCCACTACAGTTGTTGATTTCTAATGAGATGTATGTAACTGCTGGCATATTTTGAGAATATTCTTGAAATGTGGAGCAAGTTTACTTGTTGAAATTCGCATGACAGCATGCAAGTTGCAGTCCGACAACAAAGACATATTCTTATATGTGTTGACCTTCAAGCAAGAGAATGCTTGTTAGCAAATGTATGTCGATCGAAACAATGATAAAATCGTTTAGCTGCAAATTTTTTCGAGTTGGGAAATGATTCATGTGATAAAGATCCATAGAAATCCAGCAAACCATGTGACTTGAATTTCTCTTTCAGGTCATGATCTGCTTACAAGTCAAGCAGCTCCAACAGTATGTCCTTTGTGGTTGTATAAGCTTCTGCACTAAAAGGGGAACTGAGAATATTGAACTATGGCTCTAAGTTCTTGAAATCTTGGAATCTCCATCCAAATTCGTCAATTGTCGTATATTTTGAAGGGACTGGCAATCACTAAAATGCATGACCCATCTCTGTTAAAGGTAGCTGGGCCCCATCCTCTTCTTATATGTAAATAGATCAAGAATACGACCCTTGAAAGATTTACAGACTCGGATTTGGTTATTCGTCTAAGGGTGTGTGGTCCTCTTTTAATAGAAAAGTAATCACTAGGTTGGTCCCCTGTCCTTCCACCTGGTATTTAATGGTATAGCTCACGAACCCCCTTCTTCCATCTTAAGAAATTGTCTGAAAAGACTTTCTCAATAAGAATCAGGTGCAATATAACATGGATTTGGAACAGTTAAAGATGAAGAGTCTCCTGTTCTCTCTCTCCAACTAAGAATTTATCTTATGTGAATGTGTATTTGTTAATTAAACATTCAACAAACACAAGGGAGCATTGAGACATGTTCTACACACAAGATAGAGATTTTCCCACAGATAGTTTGGACTGACAAATTAAATGGAAGAGATCTTCACATTTAAACAAATTTATTGACTGTGCCAGTTTCTTTTGGCCTATTTGACATTTTCTTCTTTTTTTTTCATCAGCTGCTGACATTTACAGAATGAAATAGAAAAAAACCTTCATAGGACCAAGTATAGTCAGTCAATAAATAATAACATTCATTGTATAGTGAGATATTTTAACTACCAAAATGTGTTATAGTTAACAAGTTCTACATCCAACAATAAATCAAGAAAATCATTTCCTGAGAGGGTGAAGTTTGTGTGAGTGATAAGAAAACCTGGTGTGATGAGATGTGGATAAGCCTGGGTCCATGGTCTGATGGATCCACTTCAGGTTGGGCCAGTTTAGCTTCACTGAAGACTTCTCATTCTCTGCTCAAGGCTGGAGTCATCTGCCATCACAGGTGTTGATCATCTCATTCACTCCTCTTCCCTCCTTGTTGGTTAGGTGTGGCACCAAGACATCACTGTTTAAAATTCATACAGGTATGTATAATCCTTTACAGCATGTTCATAGTGTGAACACAACATAACAAAACAAAAATGATAAGATCAGAAGAAGTATTGTTGTGTTACTTTGGGGTGGGTCAGATTATTACACTGGATGCAGCTTCTGTTGTCTGGTACCTGCTGTATGCATTTCCTCAGTGGACCTGTAGTTCAGTGAGTAGTGTACAGTCAGACACAGATAAGAGTGATAATGTGATGTTCCCTGAATCATGGTAATCAAGCTGACAGGCAAAATCAACACAAGTATGAGATGCATTTGTATAAATGGTATACATTTAAACATTCACATTACTCTATTTGTTCTACATTGTGTATATAATTGTTTATCTGTACTTTCCAAGGCAACGACTTCCTATTCTAAATCATTTCCTTGTTCCTGCTGTTGTGGTGTGGAGTTGTGTGGTGTGAAGTGTATTGTGTTGAGTTAACTTCTGTTGTGTGGGGTTCCATAGCTTGTACTAATTGTCCTCACATCTACATCAGTTAATATGAGTTTAACTCATCTAGTGTGCTTTTATTGTGGTTCATGTCCAACATACAGAATTTCTGATGTGTATTTGTTACAAAATGTAATCTATACAAGGTCATGACACAATATATTAGAAAAACATTATTACTTAAAGTATTTTTCCCTAATACTCTCCTCCTCTCTGTCTACTTATACTTCTCCTACATCTTTTACCAGTGCATATCATGTCCATTCTGTTGGCGACACAGTTGGCTATAGACCAAGGTAATTTTCACCCTTTAGTCTGAGCAGATTAAGTAGGTCGGCTATCACAAATGGCATTTGTGAACGTAAACCTATTTTAAGCAATGCAGTTGAGGTAGTGCGTTGTCTAAATAAAATCTGACACATGAATAAACTAATTTCTATCAAATACTATTTGTTTTCAATTCGTAAAGAGAAAAGGAAGAGTATAATTCCTGTTTCAGTTCTTTAGATTGCAAAATAGACAGAATTAAGTACATTTTTAAAGCGAGGTAGTGTTTCGTTTGCACCAGCTGACTATCTCTGCAGAAACGTTTTTCTAGAAGTTTTTGATGAAAAGCATTTGAGTGCATTGGAAATTTCATCTCGTACATTATTCTGTGATAGATTATAGTCATATGCACATAGTGAAGTTGTTAGATGTAGTGTAGAAAGTCAGAGTTTTGCAGTTTTGAGAAATTATAAGATGTCGGTTTCGCCGGGGAAGTGGCGCCAGTATTGAAGTTGCGATCGGCCAGTTTTTCACATTTTCAGAGATTTATTTTATCAAAAATACAATTCATTGGACGCACAACACTGGATACCTTTACGTTATACATCTTGGTACCACTTAGATCTGAGAATCACACGCTTACCTCAGACTAGATCAAACTGCCCGTTGTAAAAAGTTTGAAAGTTGGACAACACATAGCTCTGGCGACTGCTCGCTCGCTCTGAAGTCATAGAAGTGCGCGGTTTTATTAAAGCGGCGCCCGAGCTGGGGGACGCTATATCCACGTGATGTGTCTCTACCAGTCACATTCTATTCTGTTGACGCTAACTTTTCTATTCTTATCCTGGCATCTGTCTGTCATTAGTATCGCTTAGTGAGTTCGATGTTCTACGGTGCTGTAATTGTTTTGATAATCTCTGGGTTGCTGTGTAACGTTGACGCGCTGAAAATGATGGATAGGTGAATATGTCACATCAATCAATGCATCTAATTGGGCTTTGTACCTTTCAGTCATTTTACCAGAAATGGTTTCTTACTTGTTTTAGCAAAGGGAAGTGACAAAATCTGTTTTCACTTGCTTGTCTGGAGAGCAGTGAGAGTTTTGTCTGAAATGATTTTACATTTACAAACAATATATGTGCAAACACACCATTGCCCTGAAGTTTGACATTCAGTTCATTTAACTTTTCCATAATTTCAATGGCAAACATAAAGTCTAACTTCCACTTTTTGTTGACAATGTTAATATTAAAGTCACATTCAATGCCCTTCATCTCTAGGAACATCACTATTTCTTCTCTCAGTTCCCACACTCGCCTCAACACCTTGCCGAGACTCAGCCATAGACCACTGGTGTGGTACAGGACATCGGAATGTTCAGTTTCCAAATCATCAAGTAATGCCTTGAACTGTCTGTGATTAAGCCCTCTTGATCTGATGAGGTTGATGACACTGACAACTGGGTTAATAACAGGCTTGATATTAATACAATTTTACACAGACTTATTTGATGAATCATACAGTGAAGTGGTAATAATGTGTGGTCTGGATATTCTGCTTTAATGTTATCATTTATCAAACTTTACCAGACCTACATTTTTTCCAATCAAAGCACAAGCTCCGTCAGTTCTAACACTTGCCATCTTGTTCCAAACCAAGCCCAGTTCTTTCAATACAGTTAGTAACAGCATTGAATATATCATGGCCTGTGGTTGTGTCTTTGAGTGACTCAACACTCAGTAACTCTTCAGTTTATTCCACGTATAAATATCAATAATTGGGCAGTATCATGTGCATTGGCACTTTCATCCAATGCAAGAGAGTACCACAAAAGTTGTTTACTTGCATCTTGAAGTTTATGCATCAAATTATCACCTAACTTGTCAATACGTCTGACCACAGTTCTCCTTGATAAAGAAATGTCAAATCTGGCCTTTTTTTGTTTTCTGGACACATAATGTTTGCTGCATCTAACAAACATTCCTTGATGAACTTGCCATCAGAAAATGGCTTGTTCTGTTTTACAATTCTGTGTGACAGCACAAGACTAGCTTCAGTTGCAGAATCCTGAATTGAAGACCGTTTAGTGAAAATAGTTTGCTGTTTCTCCAAAACTTTCACCAATTCCAGGCATTTCCTTTCCCTCCCTCCTGTTGTTAAATTGTATCTGAAATCGGAATGTTTTGTTGATGTCTTTTTAAATTGTACTACTTGAAGACAGCCACTGACTCACTACAGAACAAGCAAACTGATTTGCTACCAACGCTTATAAAACAGTACTTAGTTGTCCATTCATCATTAAAAACACGGCTTTCATCTTCAATCTTACGTTTGTTATTGACACTCATTGTTTTAATAAAATTCTAACAGTTAGAATTGTACAAAACTTTAAAACGGAAATGAAACAAAACCTACTTCCGGCTGTGTGTGAAAATAAAATATTCGGAAAACAAGTAGTAAACTCTGAATAAATTTAAGAAATATATCAAGACTACTACAACAAATAAATTAATTTGAACACTGTAAATGTGGAAATAATTATAACAACAAAAAACTTTTAAATTTAATATTTTCTTGCAAAATAAATCATTTTATTCACCTTGAGGAATATCTGTTTCTCATAAAATCATCCTTATTAAATTTTTACATGTCCATAAATATTTCTCCTATAGCAAGGAAAATCGATAAATTCGCATGTTAGCATTACATGGTTCCAAATTTTGCTGTATGTAGCCGGGATCTGGGTTGGGATGAGCGCCAAACCTTGCATAGATACCCCAATGGCTCGTGCATTCATCACATATGCAGCAAAAGTACACCTCCTGGCCTTCTCGTGGCGGAACTGTTTTAAGTAACAGGAGAAGGGGCGGCGGCGAGTCATTGGCGCGGTAGAAATAACCAGAACGCTTTAGATGTGAATGCACGTACATGCTTGCGCCTACACACCTAAATTCGAGTAAGAACACAGTCTGCTCTCGCAAAGGAAATCTGCGTAAGACGTAGGAAACCAGTCAGGAGGCACACCACATAAATAAGAATGCCACACAATCATGCGTAATGAAATATGTCGACTACTGCTAAATGTTATGGTGCTCGCCCTGCTTTGGACCCCCAGGCAGGTGCAGTGCCGGACCCTATGCCTCGAAGGGTCCAACCACAGCTACTGGAGGTCCTTCTCAGATGTCCTGTTGAGACAGGGGACCTGAGAATAGAGCGTCTGGTCATACCAAAAAAAAAAAAAAAACTAACGCTAATGCTCTGGAATGTGGAGGGTGTCAGCAGCAACAACAAAAATATAACTAGAAAACATCTTGGACCAAGAAAAGGTAAGCGAATGTTGCTTGCAAAAAAAAAAAAAAAACTCACCTCAACGAAAACGAAAGAATGTCTGGGAAGTTGCCAGTACTAAGAACACTACTTTCTGATCTTAGCAGTCAGCATAAGGTCACCATACAGTGGATACCATCCCACCGCGGAGTACCCGTAAACGACAGAACTGACGGATTGGCTAAGGAAGGAGCAAACAAGAACAGCCTGATGTGCCTGTTACATACCACAAAAAGGGACGCAGAGGTGTTTCCAAGGCACCAGGGCCAGGTTCTATACTGGCCAAGACCCACTAGCACGTCCTAGTAGTGCGTCCTCGTTAAGAGGTCCCTTCGGGGTCCTGGCTAACGTAGTAGGATCGCTGATTCTTCCGAAGTCGGAGAGTATCTGCCTGCATGGCGTGGAACCACCAGTCTGCACATCAATAAGCCAGACACGGGACAACGGATACACATGCAAACCTCAGGTCCTCTGTGACATCACAATGATGTTGGACAACAGGATGTCTTCATCCGACATACACGACATCACACTGGAGTTCTCAGCCAGCAAACACAAGCAAGCAAGCATACTACCAAAAGAAAAGAATGATCAAATCAGTCAGAAGGCCACCGAAACCTGCTCAAGACGACTACTACGTTATGGACAGACCAGAACAAGTCATTATTCTGCGCCTCGGAAAGGACACAATAGATTACGCAACTACATGTATACAAGATTCAAGATTGGTGAATCAGCCATGTGCACATATGGATTTGCGTCGCAGACAGCAGAGCACATACGCAAAGACTGCCCAAATTACAACATGTCTAGGCAAACCTTCTGGTCTAGAGAGACGACAGTGGAAAATAAAGCCTATGGACTACTGAGTGAACTAAAAAGGACAGTTAAATTCATACAAGGGGCATCATTGCAGTTATAGACATATTTAAGGCGAACGAAAGAAGAAGAGAAGCATTACATTATGAAGGTCAAGGACTGTTTACAAAAACAGATAATTAGAATGAAATTTTATCAAAAATGTTAAAACAATCATAACGGTACACGAAATGCTGTACAATTCAGCAAAAGAACTTAAAAACGAAGTAAAATTTTTTATTTCTAACTGCCCTCGCGGGCCGCATAAAATCAGTTGCCGGGCCGCATGCGGCCCGCGGGCTGTAGTTTGCACACCCCTGGCTTACGTGGTCGGCCTCTTCCTCTGCTTCCCTCTGGTCTGTACATCATTGCTTGTTGTGGTATACTGTTAGTTGGTAACCTACTTGCATGGCCAAACCATTTGACTTGCTGCCTTCTTATAAAATTTAGTGCTGCTATAAACTCCACTTTAGTCCTGATTTCTTCATTTCTCATCTTATCTCTTCTTGATACATTGAGTATTATTCTCAGGAATCTCATTTCTGTTGTGATTTTTCTTTTCTCGTTTTCTGTCATTGTCCAGGTTTGGCATTGGTAACATAGAGTTGGTAGGAAGATTGTCTTGTAAAGTGCTTTCTTAGTAGTTATTGATATATGTTTGTTCTTTAGTATTTGTGCCATTTGTCCAATAAGTTGGTTTGCCTTATTGCATCTATTTTCGATCTCGTCTTCTCATTTGCTATTTGATTATATTATACACCCCAGGCACATGAAAATCTTGACTTGTTTCAAGGGATGTTTATTTAGTTGGATCGTTGTTGTTGTATCTTCTTTGGCTGTAGTATAGTCAATACCTCTGTTTTAATTGTGCTAATTTTCATGCTATGTTCCCTACACATTTCGTTTAGATTATTCTTTTTGTCTTGTAATTCAGCTTCTGATTTTGCTATTAGTGCTTGGTCGTCCTCAAAGAGGAGTTCTCAAATGGTTAGATTTGCAGATGGTTCTTCTTCTGTGTTCTCGTCGTGCGGTTTTCTTGCGGTCTCTGTTTGGCTGGTTTCTTTACATATGTTGTCTATATATGTTATAAACAAGAGAGGGGACAGGACACAACCTTGTCGTACTCCGGATCTTATGGTGAAGGGTTCTGAGTGTCCTCCAGTTGCTTTCACTATGCATTCACTGTTGTTGTATAAGCTTCTACATAGGTTTGTTAGATGTGTACTCACTGCATATTGTTTAAGGATTTCCCACAGCTTGTTTCTATCTACTGTATCAAATGCCTTTTCTTGGTCGACAAAGGCTAAGTAGAGTTTCATTGAATTCGATTGATTTTTCTATAAGTTGTCTAAGAGGAAAAATGGCATCTGTGCATCCTTTTATTTTTTCTAAATCCAAGTTGTGTTTCGCTTAGCTGGGGTTCTATAATAGTTCGTAGTCTTTTCTCAAGAATTTTGCAAAATATTTTCCCAGTATGAATCAACAGTGAAATGCCTCTCTATTGTCTGCAGTCTCTTTTGCTGCCTTTGTTTTTCCAAATTGGGATAATTATGGCGTTTCTCCAGTTTCGTGGTGTCTGTTGTTCTACCCAAACATGGTTGAATAGTCTATGTAGCCATGCTGCTCCTACTTCTCTTGATGATTTAATTAGTTCATTTGGTATTTCATCTTGTCCTGGTGATTTGTTCAATGGGGCTAATCTGATGGCTTCTATAATTTCTTCTTTCAGTATGTCTGGTTCTAGTTCTTCGGTGGCATCTGTGTCGGTTTCTTGAATTCCTGTGACATCTGATGGGATGTTGAGAAGTTGTTCGAAGTACTGTTTCCATCTTATTAGGATTTGTTTTTGTTCACTTTTTGGTTCTCCTTTTTCGCTGTTAATCATTTCAGCTGGGTCAAAGGGTTCTCCTCTGGTTCTCATTGCACTAATCTTTTTATAGAAGTTTCTAATTGCCTCCTTGTAGTTTTTATTTAGAGTTTCTCAAGTGGCGTGCAGAGGTTCTTTGATGCCCGGGGCCAACCCCTTGATTGGATGCCCCTAAATTGTAATTTCCCTAATTCATTCCTCCTCCCCTCCCACTGCACTGTGCTGCCCCCTCTCCCTAATTGGATGCCCCTCTCCAGGCTGGATGCCCGGGGCCGTCGCACCCCCCGCACCCCTCTCTGCACGCCACTGAGTTTCTCCATACTCCTCCCAGTCTTTTTGTTTTTCTCTCTTTACTATTCTATTCACATGTCTTCTCGCTATTCTATATTCTATGTAATCGCATTCCTGTTTGCTCTTCGACCGCTTTTTATATTTTTCCTTTTTGTCTTTTACATCTTTCTTTACTTTTGCGTTCCACCAACTTGTTGTTTTCTTTATCCGTGTTTTGCGTTTTTTCGTGGTTCCACAAGTAGATGTACAATGGCGGTTTGGGGCCAAAAGGTCGGTGGCACCACAGAAGCGTCAAAACAACAGCCCCCTAGGGATCCAACCCCCCGGGGCCCCGCCCCCTAGGCCCCGGGGCGCCATCCTCCCGGAGCGCACACACGGGTCGCCTACAGGTGACCGAGCCGTCGATTTAGAGGGTATCATCCACAGACATACCAAGATGCGCACCGCGAAGAACAACTGTAAGTGGCTACGGCTACATTCCACGGAGCCCTGCAATCGAAGCTGTATGAGGGACTACTGCAAAGTCCATGCAGTGCTAATACGGAAGGGTTCATTTATTAAACCATGTCGGAAATGTGGGAAGGGGGTCAACAACCTCCTAGAACTATGCAAAGAATGTGGATATGACAAGGAGTATCACCGAATCTGGTACGAAGAGAATGTAAAGGACTATAATGCAGAGATTCGTCGAATTGCTAAGATTATAGTGGATTGAACTTTCAATTAGAGAGAGGTGAAGTCATCAGTGTACTTACACACCACCCTGTTAGAGACTGACGGATCTGTGTATTTAGCCATGCCTACGCTGGTTCAGCTGAAACAGCAAGCCCGCGAGTATGGCATGCCATACAGTGGGAGGAGGAAGGCCGTTCTTGAGGGGGAAATATCCAGAGCGCGTGAGATGGCTAGGGCCTCCCTGCCCGAGAAGAACCCCAACCTACAAGGGGCACGACTTGAAGCAGGGATTACCACCGCTCTGAGATTTGTACACGGCACCGCCGCGGACCGAGCCGCGATCGTCGCCGAGCGACGACACCGCGCCCGGCAGCGAGCTCAACGCCACGCCGACCTCGAAGCAGAGTTCCTTGCCCGAGCTGAAAGTGTGCGAGATGAAGTGGATGAGATGTTGGCTGCATCCATATTCAACGCACCTGAATTGAAACTCACCCGGGAGATTGAGGGGAGCCTGAGAAAATATGAAGCAAGTGTCCCAGAAGGTAGCAACTATGACGAACCTGGAAAATTTATGTTTTCGATGGAGCCCGCCATCAAAGCCTTGGCAGTAAAAGGGTTGGGGGATTATGGTGGTATTAAAATACAGCTGTATCTCCACCTAAGATATTATCGCACCACACCGGAAGGTAAACAGATCACAGCAATAGCAGCCCACGGAAGCAGGAACCATGAAATGCTGAATGTGGGGGAATTTGAAGAGATATATAACCACGCCGTTGCTAAGATATATGCAGATAGTGAGTGCTTCACTGAACAGGGTTCGGATTGGAACTATGATGAGTGTGTGCAGCTCGACCTCTACATCGCAAAATACCAACCATTCCGAGGCTCTAGCTACTTCGCGACCCCCAACTTCATCCCACCACGCAGTGTTGTGAATGTGAAGAATGAGGACAACCGCTGCTTTGAATGGGCCATACTCTCAGCGCTCTACCCAGTAGCACATGGAGAGCATCCTGATAGGCTCAACAATTATAGAGCCCACCTGGGAGAGCTAAACTTTGAAGGAATCGAGTTCCCTGTGCAGCTATCCAGTATTTCTAAGTTTGAAAAACAGAATCCTACCATAGCCATCCGGGTCTTTGGGTGGAAAGAAGGACCGACCATACTCCGAACCAACAAACTCCAGCGCACCCAAATCAACCTCATGCTCCTACGCAAGGATGAGAATAGACACTATGTCTGGGTCAAGGATGTGGGGCGGCTTCTGTATGGAAACAGCAAACATGAGAGTAAGAAGTATCCATGTCTCAACTGTCTCCATGTACACTCCTCTCAGGAAACCTTGGACCAACATGTACCACTCTGTCAAGGTATCAACACAGCCTGTCAGGTGAATGTCATGCCTAAAGAGGGAAAGATGAATTTCAAGTCCCTCCAGAAACAGATGAGGGCACTATACACCATATACGCAGACTTTGAGACCTTGAACGTTCCAGTACATGGTGCTGCAATGGATCCAAGCCAGAGCAACACGCGACAGCTTGCCCAGCAGCCCCCCTGTGGCTTCGGCTACACCATTGTACGCTGCGACGGCCTCACCTCAAACCCTGTCGTATATCGAGGGGAGGATGCTGCCGATGAATTCCTCAAACGCTTGGGACAAGAGCAGGCCACCATCCACCACAAGTTACAGCGGCCAGCTCTGATGGTGCTGGGGCAAAAAGACCGTGAAGACTTTGCCTCCGCCACCACCTGCCACATTTGTAAAGAGCCGCTGGAGGAGGACAAGGTGAGAGACCACTGCCATATTACAGGCAAATACCGGGGTGCAGCCCACAATGTCTGTAATCTAGCATGGCGCATCAATAGAGACAAGCTGAGGATACCTGTAGTCTTTCACAACCTCAGAGGATACGACTCCCACATCATCATGCAAGCGGCCGGCCGTCTGGACTGGGGAAAAAGAACAGTCTACAAGAAGAAGAAAAACGGCCAATGGCAAACCAAACAAGTAGACAACACAACAATCACCTGCATACCAAACACCCTAGAGAAGTACGCCTCCTTCACCATCGGACAGCTGCAATTCATTGACAGCCTACAGTTCATGAATAGCTCTCTAGACACCTTGGTAGGGAATCTCAGCGAGCTGACACACTGTGGCAAATCAATGGGTCTGACACGTAGAGGCAACGACATAATCTCAAGATGTGAGACGTGCAACACTGAGAAGCACACCCCCTGGGCTGTCTTAATGAGTAAGTTCAGGACCACGCTAAGCCAGAGTCAGTCACATCTCCTTCTCCGTAAGGGTGTATACCCCTACGAATATATGGACAGCTTCGAGAGCTTTGCAGAGGACCGCCTGCCACCCAAAGAGGCATTCTACAGCAAGCTCACCCGAGAAGGAATCAGTGACTTTGACTATGCCCACGCCCAGAAAGTGTGGCAGGAGCTCGATTGCAAAACACTAGGAGGCTACCATGACCTATACCTGAAAACAGACGTCGGCCTGTTGGCTGATATGTTCGAGGCATTCCGAGACACCTGCATGGCGGTATATCAGCTCGACCCAGCCCACTACATCAGTGCACCCGGCCTGGCATGGGACGCACTCCTAAAAAAGACGAAGGTGCAACTCGAGCTCCTAACCGACTTGGACATGCACCTCCTCTTTGAGAAGGGTCTCCGCGGGGGTGTGGCCATGGTCTCCAAGCGGTATGCTAAGGCCAACAACCCCAAGACTTCAGACTATGACCCCACAACACCAAATTCATGGATCATGTACCTCGATGCAAATAACCTGT
Organism: Cepaea nemoralis; assembly: GCA_014155875.1. Classification (NCBI taxonomy): domain Eukaryota; kingdom Metazoa; phylum Mollusca; class Gastropoda; order Stylommatophora; family Helicidae; genus Cepaea; species Cepaea nemoralis. The sequence continues at coordinate 302,382 of JACEFZ010002112.1, forward strand.
ATGGATGGGCCATGATGGAATACCTCCCCACCGGCGGGTTCCAATGGACCAATCCAACTCTCGAGGAGGTACTCAACACCCCCGACAACGCCCCAGAGGGATGGCTTGTTGAGGTTGATATGAAGTACCCAGCGCATCTACATGAAGCCCACAGCGACTATCCACTAGCTCCAGAAACCATGACCATCCCAGAGGTCTGGTTGAGCAGCTATCAGCGCGAGCTCCAGAACAAACTGGGGGGTAAGTTCACGGAGCAAACAAAGCTGGTACCTCACCTCCACAACAAGGAGCGATACGTCGTCCACTACCGCAATCTCAAACTCTATCACAGCCTCGGTCTAGAGGTCACCCAGATCCACCGAGCCATCAAGTTCAATCAGTCCCAATGGATGAAGCCCTACATAGAGATGAACACCTCTCTACGAGCCCAAGCCAAGTCGGAATTTGAGAAGGACTTCTTCAAGCTGATGAACAATGCCGTCTTTGGGAAGAGTATGGAGAACGTTCGCAAGCGTATCAGAGTCAACCTTGTCAGAGGCACCGAGACTGATCGCCTCCGAAAATTAATCGCCAGCCCCAACTACGAATCGTGTAGAATCTTCAACGGTGGACTGGTGGCGGTGCACAGCATCAAGAACAAGGTCCAGCTGAATAAACCTGTCTATTGTGGGCAGGCCATCCTGGACCTATCCAAGCACCTCATGTACGACTTCTGGTACAACCGGCTTAAACCCCAATACGGTAATAGACTCCAGCTCTGCTACACCGATACTGACTCCCTTCTACTTCAGGTGGAGACTGAGGATGTGTACGCAGACATGAAGGCTAACCCCGACTGGTACGACTTCTCTGATTATCCGCGTGACCACCCCAACCATTCGACTGTGAATAAAAAGGTGGTCGGCAAATTCAAAGACGAGTGCAATGGTCGTTCGATAGCTGAGTGCGTCGGTCTCAGACCAAAGATGTACTCAATCCTAGAGGAGGCCACCAACATCAAGAAAGCCAAAGGAGTGGCTCGGACAGTTGTGAAGAAGGACCTCAGACACGAACACTACAAGGACAGTCTGTTCAGCCGGCGTGAATACAAACACACACAGGTTGCCATCCGAAGCAAGGGCCACCAGATAGGAGTTTATGAGATGAACAAAACATCTCTGAGCCCCATGGACACGAAAAAGTGGATTTGTGCTGATGGTATCAACACTAGGGCCTACGGTTTCCTAGAATCCTGCTAGGGGGTAGCTGTGTGTCTGGAGGAGCAATGAGCAGCTCCTCACGCACAAAACCACGAGCCGGCCCATCCACCAGGTAGTAAAGAGAGGGCCGCCCCTCTTGCTGGGTGATATGACTAATCTTGTGCAAGGTCAGCGACCATGTAGGATCAGTGGCCCGACGCTGCCCCCCTTCAAGCTCGCCCGCCGAATAGAGATACCTGACCTGCGAGTCGGCTGGAATCAAAGGTTCCTTACGCCCGATAGCGCGGCGGGCAGGCGCGGCTGGAGCGTGGGAGACGGACGAATCCTTAATCGCCTCAGCCGGCTTCCTACCAGTCAAACGCGTCACCTCATTATTGATCGCAGCGACTACCTGGGGTAGAGCTCTCACCCATTCGACCGACCGTTCATCTGAGCCTCGGGCAGCGAGCAACAACTCCTGGGCATATTGGGCCCCGAACAGTCTCTCTGCCAGAGTGCGGTTGAACCGCTCGACAATAGCCTGCTGACGATGGTTCCCAGCCTGCCCACGACGTACCTGTGTCTTATGCTTAGCCACCAGCTGACTGACGGCACCCATAAACTCCCGCCCGGGGTCAATCTGTAAAAGATTAGGCCATCTGAGCGGCCCGCGTTTATAGATCCGCCCAAGTGCTGATGCGACCGCATCACTACTCTTGTCTGTTAGCGGCTCAGCCTCCTTGTAGCGTGAGGCAACATCAACCACCGTCAAGGCATACCTATAGGTCGTGCGGCCAACGCGATCATGTGGGAGAAACAAAAGATCTGCTTGATGGACAGCATTCGGTGTGGACTCGGCGATGTGGGGTCGTGGAATATAGCGAGGCCCGCGGTAGGTAGATTTGCCAGACAGCCTGCTTCTGAAGCCACCCCTAGCCTCAGTCTCACTGACCTTAGCCGCAGCAGCCAACTTCTTCACAGCTGAATGTCCTTTCCAATAACCTTGCGGGCTGTAGTAAACACGCTCCATTATTGTAAGGCCATATCACATATCTCTATAACAACCATCCCAAGAGGGAGCCCAAGACGGGGATGTCCTTGATTGGTGACTTGGGCCCAAAGATGATTCCTTTCCCACTAACAATCTGACTCTTCCTTCCACCACACACAATGCAGGTGCCACGCTTAACCGACCGCCCATTCTTCATCTTGCTAATCGTCCCACCCTTAGTGGGGGTCTGTCTCTTACACCGAAAACAATACATATTGATATACTACAGATGTCTATATATTCAAAACGAGGGCGCACCCATACCAAAGCGGCTCTTGACCGACATCAGGGCCGAGACTATGCGGGCATCGCGCCTCTCCCAGTCTGGGGCACCACCAGACGCTGCAATATTTTCAGCCGCCGCGGCTAGGACATCATCAGCAACGTTGCGGTTAGCTGTATCACTGTGAGCCGCATAAGCAATGTCGTGAGCCTTGCAGGCGCGGTCGAGTGTGTTGACCCCCTCATAGCCTTGGGCCATCCGCTTATCTAGTTTAGTGAAAGGGCCGCAGTAGCTATATTTCCCTGTATTCTGGAACGAGCCCCCAGGAACATCCTCAGAGCTGACGCCCTAAGGCAGCCTCATATGCAGCTCAGGCAAAGGCAACATATTCAGTGCTTTGTTGAGGAGCCCCATACCAACAATCTGGCTCTTCTTAGCACCGCAAACTTCACAGAGGCCGCGCCTGGTTATTCGACGATTTTTCAGCACGACCTCCGACTCCTCCAGCGTAGGAGTCTGCTTCTTACAGCGCAGGCAATACATATTGAAGATATTGTAAATATGTATATATTTAAAATGGAGATAACCAACTTCGACCTTGAGGACAAAGCCCGCCACCACCACCACTGGCTGCTGCCGGACACCGTTCGTTGTGTTGTGTGCGGGCCATCGGGGTGCGGAAAAACAAACATGATGCTCAACCTACTACTGAAGCCGGGCTACCTAAACTATGACCGACTGCACCTGTACTCGAAGTCTTTGGGACAGGACAAGTACCAGTTCCTCCAGGATTGGGCCGAGTCTGTCGGGGAGGTTGCGGGCCAAAATATTGCCTCCTGTCATAGCTCAGCCGAAGACATCATCCCCGTTGAGGACCTGAACCCTGAAGAGAGAGCTGTCATGGTCTTTGACGATGTCATGCTGGAGAAGCAGGGACCGATCGAGAAGTACTTCTGCCAGGGCCGGCACGGCGGTGCCGACACATTCTACCTAACCCAGAGCTTCTTCAGAATTCCCAAGCAGGCCATCCGTGACAATGCCAATCTATTGGTGATCTTCAACTAAGACACGAAGAACCTGCGCGCCATCCATGACTCCTATGTTGGTGGTGATATGCCCTTTGATGAATTCAGGGAGTTCTTCACAGAGTGTACTAGCAAACCTTACGGTTTCGCAGTAATCGACCTGACCAGCAAGGCCCACGATGGTAAATACCGATGTGGATTCGATCGGTTCTATATCCCAAAGTCTTCTATTTAAATATATGTTATTGTGATAGCGACAACATGTGGGCTGATGTGACTAACCAAGCAAAGCGTAACGCTTTTGTGAAGGATTATCTAGCACGTCGGGACCGCCTGAAGCAGCGGTTTCTGGCGGAGAGGGTGGGGGAAGCAGATTTACAACAGGAGGCAGCCAAACTCTTCACACCAATTACTAAAACTGTAGCAGATAGGTCAGCACAACAAACGGGGGCAATAAGCCAAATGGTCAAAGCTCAGACCGGTGAGTTGGCTAAAATAGCAGACAAACAGACCGGCGAATTGGCTAGACAGACAAACAAACAAGCTAACGAGCTAGCTCAGGCCATTGTGGCATTGAACAGGGCCATTGAGGACAGAGTTAGAGCCCTGGAGGAGGCCAGAGCAGAGGAGGCCAGAGCAGAGGAGGCCATAGCCCCAGTGTTTGAGGCTGCCCCCCCCCTTCAGGACCTATTATAATTGATGTAGATCAGGGCTTGGACGAGGAAATCGTTAGTGGGAAATATAAGTACCCAATGCCTAGCACACTCCTCCAGGAGTCGGATGATGTACTTCGCAGCATCCTTGATACCACCGCAAAACTCAATTCAAACACGCTCGGGGGGGAAGAAGAGGAGGGTCGGCGTCACTAGGGTAGAGATTGAACAAATAGATCGAGATATTGCAGCTATACAAGCATTCAGGGAGCGTATTAAAACTATATTGGACAATCGACAAGAGGATATCGTCCGTGGGAATGGGTTGAAACTCCGAGGGAGCAAATTCGGCACCCTAACTATTGATCCCGCAGCTCTGGCTGCGGGCCGGTTGCAAGCTTTTGACGGGGACACCCTAGTATTGTCGGCTCCAGCAGATGAGACGCTGTACGATCTCCTAACCAAGCGCTTCGTCAAAGCAAAGCAATACACTCCACAAGCTATTGAGACATTTAGCTGGCTGGCCCAACTAGCTAAAATACCAGTCTATAACAAAAAAGGTAGAAAATACGGACTAATCCGAGGTAGTGGTGTGTTATACTACAACGACCCCAACACTCTGGTGGAGCGCCTAGCCCTGTTAGTAGCTTCGAAGGAGGCGGGGAATACGGGAGTTGACACAGAAATATCTGCGATACTGGATGAGCTTATGCGCAGTGGAGTGGTCTCTACGGAGCAGGCCATCAAGTTGAACAGAAGAATCTTCATTCATTAAACATGGAGCTTCAAGTGTTGAAGGACATCCGCGATCGCCTCGCAGCGCTGGAGGTGCGACTCGCACCGAAGGAGAATATATCCCTGGTTGTAACGTCGGATAAAAGCGACTGGACGACCTACTACTCCCCAGCGCTGTACCTTGACCCCCAGAAGTCATACGAGCTGGCCTTGCTGAATCTAGAGACCTACAACTCCATCAGCAATGTTAACTCCACCAACAATACTTTCGTCTACCGTGTGGAGAAGAAGGAGTGGAAAACCATCACCATAGAAGAGGGAGCCTATGAGCTCGCCCAGATCAATCGAGAGATTCAAAGAAAGATGGAGGAGGTCAAGGATTGGGATGAGAAGGCTGAGGAGAAGTATTACATTACCATAGGACCCAACCCCTCAACCCTTCGAGCTTTTGTAAAGATAACCAACCCAGACTATGAGGTTGATATGGGTGCTTCGTCTTTGCGCAAAATACTGGGGTTTGACCCACAAATATTGACTAAGGGCTATAAAGAAGGGGAGAAGCCAATAGACATCTTCCATGTGAATAGCATTCTGGTCAATTGTAATGTGGTGAGTGGGGCTTATCTCGGAGGTGGGACCCACCCCACCATCTACTCATTCTTCCCAAACGTGTGCCCTGGCTATAAGATCTTAGAGTCTCCCAGAACGGCTGTCTACCTCCCTATCACCCAAGCTGGTAGTATACACAGCATACGCGTCTGGTTGACTGACCAAGACGGCGCACAATTAAACTTTAGAGGCGAGCAAACTATAAGGCTACATATTCGCAGTGTGTAACCATGTATGTTTTCCCAAGACGTCGGATGCGGGTAGGTGGGGGGATGTTCGATTGGTTGGGCTCGGCAGCTCGGACGGTTGGAAGTCTGGTCTCTTCAGGTGCTAAGGTGATACCCAGTGCCGTCAGTAAAGTCGCCAAATTTATTGGCAGCCCCATAGTTAGGAATGTGGCCAAGACAACGGAGTCTGTGGCCTCCGCAGGTGCAGCCGCCAAAAAGCTGGTGGACGCTCTCAGGCCTTTGCCGCCCCAGCTGAAAAGGGAACTCACAGCTAAGAGCGCTGAAGTTTTGAAGCAGCTCGCTGTCCAGCCCGAGCTCGCTGTCCAGCCCGAGCTCGCTGTCCAGCCCCCCAGTCTGGAGTCGCTGGACATCGCCAGCCGAGGTGGAGGTTTCAAGACAATTAGAGATAAGTCTAGACGTTTATAATATCACCATGGAGGAGCTCCGCACTTCTATGCTTGAAATTACCGAGCCTGTGCATGTTGATGAAGGTATTGAATCCTTTGAGTATCGGGAGTATGAGTCACAGAACCCTGCCGCTCTCAACCAGAATACCACTATCCAGATTGATATACACGCTCAGGATGCCTTCACTTGCCCTTCCAAGAGCTATCTTCTTGTAGAAGGCCGGCTCAGATCGTTTCGAGAGGAATACTATGATGCGAATAGTCTGGTGGCTTTGGTTAACAACGCGGTCGCGTTCATGTTCAACAAAATACGTTACCAACTCAACAACAACACCATCGATGATGTGTCATATCCTGGGCAGACCACCACCATGATGACTCTTCTGTCGTGTGGGGAGGACTTTGCTTGGGGCGAAGGCCTCAATATGGGTTGGTATAAGGACTCTGATGTGGGGGCTGCTGCGGCGGGGAATTCCGGTTGGGAAAGGCGGCAGCTTATTATTATGAAGAAACCCCAAACTCCGGGCATGTTCAGTTTCTGTGTCCCACTCAAATACTTCTTTGGGTTTTGTAATGATTATCAGAAGGTGCTCTATGGCGTCAAGCAGTCCCTACTGCTAGATCGCCAGAACGACGCTCAGGCCATCCATCGCAGTAGTTTCGAGCGGGCGGCTGTGCCCGCCGCGGAAGGTAGAGCCGCCGTAACCGCTGTGGTCCCCCCACCAGAGGGTAGGATTGAACTGTCTAAGATTGCCTTGATGATGCCTCACTTTATTCCCTCTCTGACCTATATGAGCTCGCTCATGACCCTGATAGAGAATAAAGTTAGAGTGCCTGTGGCTTTTCGCGCCTTACAGTGTGATAGTTTGGCAGTGCCGCAGTCCACATCCTTCACCTGGCAGTTGGGAGTTAAATCCCAAACAGAGAAGCCTCGGTGGATTCTGGTGGCTTTTCAAACAGCTCGTGAAAATGATCAGGCGAAGAACAATGCCATATTTGATCATGTGCGGGTGAAGAATATTCACGCCCTGATTAACAGCGCACGCTACCCCCTAGTGGATCTGAATGTCAACTTCGCTGAGTATAGAACCTCTCGGGCCTACAAAGCTTTTGCAGACTTCAAGCAGACTTTTGCAGACTTCATGAAGCAGACTTCAAGCTATCACTCTCAAGGTGGAGTTCGATGTTGCTGTGCCTGCAGACACCAAGGCTTTCGCTGTGGTCATTGCAGATAAGTCTCTGTTCTTAGAATCTGACGGCAGGAAGTTTACTACAGTCTTGAATTAAACACTAGAGATATAGTGAAATGACTATGGCGCTGGTATCATATGGGCTGAGCCTCTCTCCGGGCAGAAAGAGACGTTGGTCAAGGCGGCGAAAGACGGCACTGGTGCCACCCTACGCCTGGGTGTGGGGCAGCTGCACGGTGCTGATAAAGTCGGCCTGACCCAGCGTCAGATTAACCACATTAAGAAGAATGTGGCGGTGGGTTCTGGGGCTGAGCTGGTCTTCTCGAAGAGCCAGATCAAAAAGATGGTTAAGGTGGGTGGGTTTTTCCCCGCCTTGGGGGTTGTGATCCCTCTCTTGGCTAAGGCGCTCCCCTGGCTGGGTGGCTTGGGAGGCTTGATGGGTGGAGCTGCTGGTGTGGCACAGGCAGTTGACCAGGCCCGTCATAACCGGGCGATGGAGGGTCGGGGTTTGGGGATGACCTTCTGGGTAGGGTGATGCGTGAAGTGGGTGGTGTGTCTCGCAGTATTGAGCAGTTTGGCCGCCCGAGGAAGGGTCAGGGTTTAGGGGAGGATGTTATGAAGTTGGCGCTGGCCGGGCGGCCTCAGCTGGGGGGTTTAGGAGAGGATATTTTGAAGTTGGTGTTGGCCAACCAACCTGGTCTTAGGGACATGCTGGGGGTGGGGGGTAAGGGTGTGTACCTGGCTAGAGGTGGTAAGGGGATGAAAAAAAAGAAGCATTAAGCAACTTTGATATTGAGAAGGCGGCTAACGATATACCCCACTTCCGCGGTGTGTTTATGCGCGATGGTCTTCCCGCAGCTCTACACAGCCCGGAATGTGGGATTGTCAATCTAGACTCATCAGAGGGTGAGGGGACCCACTGGGTGGCTTATTACAGGGCGGGGCCTATGGCGGTTTACTTCGATAGTTTCGGGCTTGACCCGCCCCAGGAGATCCTGGATTATCTAGGGTGCCCCGTGCGCACCCAAACTTTTCAGCTGCAGAGGGCAGACGATGTGATCTGTGGTCATTTATGTCTTCATGTGCTTCGTGGACTGGCGGGCGGGCAGCAATTTGAAGACATAATACTGCGTATGGTATAGACCATGTTTGTTGGAAAGTGCAACGGAGGTACGGTTGTCCAGCTCAGCCGAGCTGGGCTCGTGAGCAAGTATGGGGACACTATGCAAGGTACACTATCCATGGGTGGGTTTCGCCTCACTAATGTGGGGGAGCCTTCGGGACCTAGTGATGGTGCTACGCGTGGTTTTACGGAGCGGCTCTCTAAACGTGGAACGATGACAGAGGAACTCAATATGGGTACCCATAGAATCACCAATGTAGCTGAACCGGTTGGGGAGCAAGATGTGGCCACTAAAAAATATGTTGATGTGCAACATAGGGCTGCGCTGTTAGATGAACAGACTAGAGTTAAGGGGTACTGGACCAATACAAAAAATTATTTGGAAGGCCGATTCGGTGCCTCTGACTGGCCGTTGTGGTTTGTGGTACAAAATCCCTATCTTGGGTGGTCAAATAATAAACCCATTTACCTTTCAAATATGGGAGTACTACCATGCATACTTAACTTCGCTGATGGGATATATGTAGGCTATGATGAAGCAGGCGCGTTCTACCTTAAAGGTGATGATAAGGTTTACACCCTTAGTTTGGTGGTGAACAGCCAGCCCAGGCCTGAATACATTGATCGTCCCATCCCAGGGAGCAAATTATATATCAAGCTCCTTCTTATGGATGGGCCTTTTACAAATTGGGGGGATGTTATGCCAGGCCTTCAAGTAAAATCTCTGGCTCGCAGGGCGAAGGGTTGGGTTATTATTACTTTCGGCGGAAAAGTGGAAGTTACTGATGACCGAATTGCAGTAAATGTACTTAAGGATGCTAAGGGTGTTGATACCATCAATCTGAGAGAAGTTAAGGTTTCACCGTGGATTCATCTTATAAAACTTTTGTATACCAACAACCTTGTCACTGAGGAGGATTCACAACGTATCACTGCGAATTGAATATATGGGTGCACTACTATACGATGGCGCCCGACCAGGCCTTTCGTCTTCAAGAGATTACCAGACTACAGAAGACTTTGGAGGCTGAGCATGAAAAACGGTCTCTGCTGTATAAGAAATATCATCGGATTGTGAATGTCTTGGATGGGATTGATACAGCACTGCTTACGGTGAGTGTGGGGCTTCTATCAACTGCTATTGCAGTCCCAGTCGTCTTCGGCCTAGAGATAGGCGCTCTCGTATGTGGGCTATTGGGGGCGGCCGGCAAGTTGGTGACCCACAGATGTGCGCTTAAAGCCAAGAAGCATGACGAAATCAGGATTTTGGTTGAATCGAAACTTTCAACAATCTCCGATCTTGTCTCGGTGGCCTTGCAGGACCAGGAAATTTCTGATGCAGAATTTAAATTAATTTTGAATGAATCAGTGAAATTTCAACAACAGCGGGCTGAAATTCGACGCAAAGTTTCTGCCGACTTGCACCAGAAAAAGGAGCTTACTGACTTCACCCCACCAGCCAGAAGCCCGCCTGCTAGATAGCCCGCTAGATGGCGCGCTCTTTTTTCATAGCCTCTTTCACCTCAATGAATTTCTCCAAGGGGTCGTCTACTGGCAAATCTCTTGTCAGAGCCACATAGCGCTCAGCTAGTTCACTATCACAAGTGTGGCACATATCGAACGGTTGCTGTACTACCGTATTACAGATAGTGCACCCAAACACATTCCTACCCTTTTTAAGTAGTTGGAGGTGTTTTGTAGCAGAACTCGCCGCGGCACCTGCGATCGCACCGGATCGAGGCCCCTTCTTGCACAAGCCACTTACAATTCTTCATTTTAAGTTTGAGTCGCTAGTCTCTAATTCTGAACTCCGCTCTGGGCCGCGCAATTTTCTTAGCGAGAAAAAATTGCCGCGCGGCTCATAAAACTTGTCACGCAGAAACAAAACGATCACGCTTGCTCCGTTCAGTCACGCTACATCCGGCGTGATCGTTTTAAGCGGAAGTGTGTTGACTGGCGCGCAAGTTTGGATTTATCCAGAGCGAAAAGGGTGCTGTGTATGTTGCAGAACCATACATCGTGCAGCCACCGATACATCGTTGCTCCACGGTTCACTATCCCAGTCAGCTTCAAATTGACAGGCAAGACATTCACCCGTTCTGCACATCCTCCTCAGCGATTGTTTCCAAACAGTCTGGTGGAACTCCTAAGGACCTCCAACCCCAAGGTGTATGAATGATTATAGTTCCCCCACTTATTCTTCTGCCTTGGCGTCGGATGATCCGGAGATGATAGTCGCAAAAGCGTCGTCTTGAGGGCTTTCCACAAAATGTTGTGGGACTCTTGAACCATTGGCATGTAGGCATGTCTCTGAAACACAATCCAGTTTCATACCTCTATATGGAAGCAGCTTGATCTTGGTCTTCCTCTCAAACTTCCAAATCATCCCATGGAAGACGTCTAGCGTACAACGCTCACACATCTCATAAGGGCGCTTAACCCCCCTCTCACAGAATATACACTCTTCTATGGTCACACCCCGCTTCGCCTGTATGTTGTGTCTTGAACAGAAAAGACCAGTGCATGGCCAGCCGCAGTGTAGTTCTGTGCCGAGTTTGAGCCACTCACAACCATTCATCTTGATATACCCTGGGAGGTTGTAGCTCTAATTCACTTGCGGTGGTGCATTATAATACGACGACGTCCCCTGCGTGACTCTTCAAATCTTTGGTAGTTGCACCAAACCCCTGGGGGGTGGTAGTGGGTCCACTCTCCTTCAGCATTCCTCCAACAGTACATACGCTGTCGTGTTGGATTCGCTTTTAGCCACTGATGTGTGTCCATGGTGTGTACCTCATACATACTATATCTCTAAGTAGCGCTTCGGGAGGATGGCGCCCCGGGGCCTAGGGGGGTGGGGCCCCGGGGGGTTGGATCCCTAGGGGGCTGTTGTTTTGACGCTCGTGTGGTGCCACCGACCTTTTGGCCCCAAACCGCCATTGTACATCTACTCCACATATTATCTTTGCAGTATTTACAATGCTTGATTTGAATACCTCCCATTCTTCTTCCACTGTCTTTCTTTCTATAGGTAATTTTACACAGATTTCAGTTAGCTATTTTTCATAATTTTCCCTCACTGTCTCGTCTTTGAGATTTTTTAAGTTTACAGATTCGCATGGCATATATTTTCCTGGTCTTTGCTTTCTTCTGCTGATGGTTCTTATTGTGGCAACGATTGCTTTGTAGTCTGTAATTTATACCAAAGTTTGGCACTGACCTTGCATCTAAGATATTTCTCTTTCTGTTATTTCTTGTTAATATAAAATCAATTTGGCTTTTAGTATCTAGATCAGAGGTGGATAACATGAGGCCCGCGGGCCGCATGTGGCCAGCCGGGAGCTATGTTGCGGCCCGCGGAGTGAGAACCGACGATATGGTCGAAGCTGTAGCACGCTTGCTTGTTTACTTTAATTAACAAAACAAAACAAAAAAATAATTAGGTGCGTGGCCCGGCAGGAAATATTATTTCTGAAATTTGGCCCGCCTGCTGAAGAGGTTGACCACCCCTGATCTAGATTGTTCCATTTATACCAGGTGTATATTTGCGAGTCTTTGTGTTTATAGAATGTATTAGATATATAGAGGTCGTGTTGGCTGCATAGCTCTATCAGTCTACTTCCGTTATCATTTCTTTCATTATGTTGGTCTCCAAATGCTCCAAGATGTTTTTCTGGCTGCAGGGCCAGGCGCAGTCAACATCTTGCACGGCCTTTCGCCAGTGCGAAAATAAGTGCATGCAGATCTTGGCTGCGCCAGACCAGGTTTTGTCCTGCTCACTTCGCCTATTAATATTAATCGTCATCTCTCTGATTCCAATCCCCTAGTAGATAAATGTATACGGGGAACAAAAACAATTGCACACAATATCTATCAAATAGTACATAATACATAGCTAAAGTCACTACACAACACTGTGATAGTTCGTGCAGAAAGCCCAGATGGCAACGTCGGTGTCGCTTTTCTCTTCCAATGGCCGCCTCAAACTGTTCCCAATCTACATATCTATCTCCAACGACATACATGGAACACACTTCAGCTGCCAGAGCTCATGTTGAGCAACTGTCCGGTCTTTCTCCTGTTGGTAAAAACTAGGGCTGCAGAAGTTAACGATTTATTAATCTATTAATCGTTAATTATTTTTAACGATTCATTTTTTTTTAACGATTAATCGAAAACTTTTCTTCTATCACTTATACAAATGAACGGGATGTCGAAAAATTATCGGACATTTCAAACATAGTGCTGCAAACACAACCGAGTTGAACAATTGTACTGAGTCGCCATTGTGTAAGCTGCAGCAAGATGTTGTGACAAGACCGCCGGGGCTTGGACTGGTTTGCAACGATAGATACTATCCCCAGCCTTTGCTCAAACCACCTCAATAGCACTCTACATCTACCAGGCCCCACACAAGCCGGGACAGCTGGACCTCCCCTCCCTCACCTAGGGTTCCCTACCCCAAGGGGGCTCGGACAAGACACCAGTCATATCACTGCACAAAGTCATAGCTAAGAGAACAAAAATTTAATTCTGAACTAAGTCAACCACAACACAGAGAAGGATGGCTGAAAGCCAGACTAGAAGATACTATGTACAAGATCAGATATGCAGATGAGTATTCTTCATCATGGAGGCGGACGATAGCTGCTGCGGTTGTCCAGTCGTGGTAGCGACTCACCCAGGCTCCTTCAGTGGACCGGAACTCCAAGGTCTGCTGCCTCGTCAAAGTTCCCTCTTCCCACAGAGAACCAATCACGGGATGATCAAGCGAAGTACCACTGCCTGACCGACACTGCACCGATGATCAAGGATCCTTCCTTGCTGTCGTACTATATCAACCGTCACACTCCTGATGAAGTCTGGGCCGACCCTAGCATATTAGCGGTCTCCCACTTGCAGAAAAAGTACATGTAGCACCGTATCAAAATACACAAGAGCCTGGTCACTCTTCTATTTCATAAGTGACCCACACACTGATATGTCACCTACAACATGAGCGGTTGCTCCCCATGAACACATAACGTCACTGGCAAAGTCTATCAGGTGACTAAACACTTCACCTTATTTCCATGTCCTTGGACCAATAGATCTTCACACAGTCTCATGTAAATACCCTGATCGATGGGTATCAATCACAACCTAGCATACACTGTCAACAGTTCACCACGTTGGAATGAGGTAGCTCACTACCTTAACAAACATGTCTCTCTGGTGTTCCCACCACTTAAGTAATAAATGTCTTAGGTCACTGGACCACGTGTTGGCTTCATAAAGGTAAACCAATGTAGAAACACTATTCAAGCATAAAATTATACACGGTGTCCCATGACAACCCAGTCGGGTTGGAAACATAGCACACAGGCCAAGGTGAGCCTGTGCCTGTGATCACTTTGCTCAACTTGAAAGTTCACGACCTTGCAATCACCAAGGTTTACACTGAGTTTGAATGTCACCAGTGCTTCACTGGCTAGAATCACATGTCGTTGCAGTGTTGGATCCTCTCGGGATCGGATGACACTCGTCGGACTCTTGGCGGAGGTCCTAACCTAGACCTACCGACATATTCAGCACTCAGTTCCTTCCAACATTGATCTCGCAGAATCAGAAGACCACTCCCAGTATGGCCTCAATCAACTTCTTGATAGGCACTGGAATGAGTGGGCCCATAGAGCTCATGGTGAAGCTCTCGAATCTCCTTAGGTATAGCAATAACAGATCCTGAAACACGGAGAGGTTGGTGTGAGTACTCAACTACAACAAAGACTAACAGCATCTCCACCATGTCACCTGCCTCTCAGTTATTCCTCATGTATACCAACATGAGTATGAAATCATCACATCATAGATCTACTAGTAATCATAATGTATAGGCATAATGATGTTAGAGAAAGCAATAACCCACCTGTTCAGTCAAGTAACACTTCTGGGCTACAAATAACCCCTAGCACCAGAGTCGACTGTATGACTCTGTCAAAGCATCTTCCGCCTGGTGCCAGTCCAATCCGGTTTCATCTACCATCATCAATCAACATATACACCTACTTCCCTTTCAGTGTAGTGATTACTTTATCGAGAAGGTGTCCAGCCGGACATCTCCTTCCTGACAGACTCATCAATTCACCAATCCCTTAACCCATGGACTGATCAATTACACACATTAATAACTATATGCCCATAATAAATTATCCTCCTGATAATTCATTACTATAGTATTAACTAAGGAGAACTCATGAATTGTTACACTTAAATAACAAATTCATATCACAGCCATAGTGTCAGTTCTGGGATCCCTGTCCCAGATCCTGAGTTGCCCTTTTATTCACTGACTATCTTCCAGGTCAGTCATACCTGTGCCGGTCGAGCACAGCTGTGGTGGCCATCCACCATTACACTTTCCCACAGCTACTGTGGGTCCCGTGTACCTTGTCCCGTGACGAATTAAGTCACGTCATCCAATGTAGCAAGCATCCAGACTCTCCACTACCAAACTCTGGCTCCACCTTTTTTTTGGGGGGGGGGGGGATTATTCCCCTCATCTACTACTACTTCACGGCCGTACTTCCAGTACTCCATGCACCGAGTCAGGGTTCCAGAAGAGTAGAATATTAGAGACAGAAACGGTTAGGTTCAAATCCTAGATTTATCTAGACACAACGGCCTCGAATTACGGAGTGCGGCATCACCCTCGATCGGGTATGTTCAACCATCGGATATGCACGATCGCTTTGGGTCGGACCTGTAACCTAAAGGGTTGGGCGTACCGGCCTATCTCCCAGTCGGCTGCCTAGACAAACGTAAGATGGACCATGCACGGTCATTCTAGCGGACGGACATGAAAACAAGCAGTAACAATAGTATCATAAATACTTCCTATCAACTGTTATCCTACCGATGTAACACCATTCTGCTTACGCGGAATAACACTGCTATCTTTACACAGCAAATACACCACAGCCGATCTCACCTTGATTCCTTGAAAAATCACCACCACTGATAGAACAACTAAGTTACCATTCTAATGTCACGAAGCACATTACACCTCTATAATAATAAGATCTACCTTATTATTTACAGCGTCTAGCATATCGCTGTAGTGACTGACAAACTTCCTGCCTTGCATGCGTAATTAATAAACCAACCAATTAACTACTACACACTTTGTAAAGAACCGGGATCTCCCTAGCACAACGCAGTAATAATATACATATCACTGTCCCTGCCACTCATTTGTAAACAATCAGGTAACAAATATATCTATCTACACACATGGGATGTTCACCAGTCCTCGAAAGTACATAGTTCGGCCTATTTTATTTACACACTTCTCGCTGTGGAATAAGGCTTGTTCCGTCAGGTAACACATTACGTCGCCGTTCGATAAAAGCTAATTATGTATGCAGACAACCAGCGTAAACTGTAACGCTACGCGACTACTCATTTCCGACGGCAATTAATTCGTTCGGCGAGGTCGGCACGGCATAAAGACAACCGTTAAACAATAGAATAAGTATTCAACTAACCTGTGATTTAACAATCACCAACTCGACTGCAGATGTCCGCTCTGGCCGCGCACATTGACATCAAAATTACAGCAGCCCTGTGGCTGTGATCTGTCTTACGCTGAGGTCCGGCTGGCGACTGATCACGACTAACTCAGTGCGCCTTCAACTTGCCAACACGGGCCGCGTGAATTCCATGAACCATGGAGAAAACCAGAGTCACGATAAGTTCTACCAACCCGTGCTGCATGAAGCACTCGTGAACCTAGAGATCTCGACCACGTACGCACTTGGGGGAACATTCTAGATGTCTCTATAAATAACTAGTATAGCGCCGCCACGCACTACTTCAGATGGGAAATCCCCTATTAATTGATATTACATTCAAGGGAGACCAACGCATCGCCCTCCCTTCAAAGGGATATTATGCAGAGATCTGCCGATCTGTAGGCGTTTCGTCACAGATGTAACAACAAGATGAAAAAGTATGTTTATTATGCTACAGAGTCTTCTACCGGTCAGAGAAGCATTAACTGTCTGCATGTTAAATAAAAAGAAGCAATGCAAAGGTCCAAAACTGTCAGATTCAGATTGGGAGAAGATTTCGAAACATGTCAAAGTTTTGGACTTATTCTGCCAGACCACGGTCCTGCTTGGCGGTCAATATTATGTTTCATGCAGCTGTGTATTGCCACTGCTATAATCATTGACAAAGCATATTACTGTACACGATGATGATCTGGGCTACATGGTGAAATTTAAGGCAGCATCTATTAATGACTTCAGTGAACGTGTAGCTAATATGACAAGTATTGAAATACTGCAGACTGCAACAGCACTTGATCCACGCTACAAATACCTGAAGTGTTTGTCAAAAGATGCAACAGAACGAACTAGGTCACCTATTGAACAACAAATAACAGTTAATGTTCATGATGAGCAGATGGAGACTGCTGCAACGAATGATACTGACATCGACAATGAAACTATATGTGAAGCAAATGAAGAGAGTATTAAGCTAATTGAGTCTGAAATGGAGAAGAAAGTTGCTGAAACGGTTGAGCCTTTACAATGGTGGAAACTTAATGAACATCGATATCCAAAATAGAAATTTCTTGCATACCGACTACCTCAGTTCCATGTGAACGATTGTTCAGCTCTGCTGGTTATATTGTTAATAAGACGCGCTCGTCACTTGAACCAGATACTGTCAACATACTCGTCTGTTTGCATGGTTGGTTATTAGATGACATATGAACAAGACAATCCAGTGTTATTTCGATTTTTGACAAATACGACTATACTGTGATTTTTGTGACTATAAATGTTTTGCTTTAATCGAAATGAACGATTAGAGACTGCTGCAACGAATGATACTGACATCGACAATGAAACTATATGTGAAGCAAATGAAGAGAGTATTAAGCTAATTGAGTCTGAAATGGAGAAGAAAGTTGCTGAAACGGTTGAGCCTTTACAATGGTGGAAACTTAATGAACATCGATATCCAAAATAGAAATTTCTTGCATACCGACTACCTCAGTTCCATGTGAACGATTGTTCAGCTCTGCTGGTTATATTGTTAATAAGACGCGCTCGTCACTTGAACCAGATACTGTCAACATACTCGTCTGTTTGCATGGTTGGTTATTAGATGACATATGAACAAGACAATCCAGTGTTATTTCGATTTTTGACAAATACGACTATACTGTGATTTTTGTGACTATAAATGTTTTGCTTTAATCGAAATGAACGATTAATTAATCGTTAATTTTTCACAAGTTAACTATTAAATTTTAATTAATCGGTCACAGCCCTAGTAAAAACCCATCTTTATAAATGCCGTAATCCATTCAATTCTCACCACCGTGTCGTGTCGGCGATCTCCTGAGCAGCCGAAATTAGTCTTCTGATACGAGGTCAGAATGAGTCGCCTGGAAGTTCCATGTGACTGTGAGTCAACAGCTGACGCATCACTTTCTGCACTTCTGTTGTCTATTAACAACAACTGCATGAGCTGTTCCATGGCCAGAAGCCTGCACCTCATAAAAGTGGAGTATGCAAACATACCACCCCTGAGTTAAAAGCTGCATACCAGACCTTACACAGCATCATGGGAATATAATAGACATCCGGGCGTAACTTTCTGTCCGTGTACATATCCAAAATTCTATCCAGCACTGACGGTAGATTTCATCGCTACTGGAGTCACCATTTACAACTATTGGGGCACGACAACACGTTGAGATGTAATCTGATATCTGTGCTATAAGCTGCTGTAAGGCTACATATCTACCTCCAACGAAATACACTTCAGCTGCCAGAGCTCTTTCAATGGTGAAATTGTCCATGTATGATGCCACTGTGTTGGCATCCACAAGGAATTCAGACGTATTACAACAGATGTTTCCTGCGTTACCCCGTGCTACTATGAAGCGCACAAACGTACTTAAGTGTTTCAGATGCAGCCTAAACCATATTGTCCTGTGTGGATGTGACGGCCTCAATGTAAGAGAGGTATCCTGTAAATCATCATGACAAGTGACATCATTCTCATCTGTCAAGAAATCAGGACAGCTTTCGTCCAGTCCGTGAACGCCACATTCACAAACTGACACCCAGGACCAAAGCAAACCGGCTCACATGGTACACCAGAAGGGCAGCTTCCATTCTCATGGTTACAGATGCCATTTTAACAATGACATTGTAATTTGTAAGATACACCTACACCTTTATCCAAACCATTCATTGTTACGATCTTGGTGTGTTGCTGTCGGAAACATAACTCTCACAAGTAGATAGTTGAGCACCAAACAAAGCAGTGCCGACAACAGTAATCTGGTTTAATTTATACCTTGAACTCTGTAGTACTGAAATTTGCAGATGATGATGCTGGTATACAGACAGGGCAGAGACAGGGCCAGTTTGGCGGAAGACTTACATGTGGCAGTGAACAGGATGGAAGAGTGGTGCAGGGACTCAGGGGTCGTTATGGACCCAGATAGGGCATCGGTTGTGTGGTGCTCGCTGGATGGCCGGATCATCAGGGCTGATGTCCCAGTTATTATGTTGAATGGGTGTTCTCTTAGTGGAGAGGGTAAATTTAAGTACTTGGGTATCACCTTCGACAGGTATATGTCTTATAAGGATCATGTGGAGGCTTTGGTGGTGAAGGCTGGTAGGGGACTTAATGCTTTGAGGGCGATGGCAGCAACCGGGGTAGATCAGAGGATGCTTTACAGGCTCTTTCAGCGGTTAATAATTTCTGTGACTGAGTATGGTTTGGGGTTCCTGACAGTATCAATGTTGGAGCGCATACAGAATGTTGCCAATCGGGTGGTCCTGGGGTGCACAGATGTCTATAAACTGAGAACAGTAATTGAACGTTCTATAGATGTAAACAAAGATATACATTTTTGCTTTATTGACTACATAAAGTTATCTATAAAGTGAGACATATCGACATGATTAGGATGCTTGAAGATCTACAAATTGATGGGAAAGAACTTAGACTTGTAAGACACATATATTGGAAACAACAAGTTGCCATAAGAATTGATAATGAAGAAGGCCAATATCAGCCTATTAAGAGAGGTGTGAGACAGGGATGTGTAATGTCTCCAGATCTGTTTTCCCTGTACAGTGAAAATCTATATCTATAAAACAAAGTGTATGTATATGTGTATGTATATATGTATGTATGTAAATATGTATGTCCTTTATTTGTTCGCGAACGGCCCATCCGATTGAGATGAAATTTTCTACACGCCTTCCTTTCATTCTAGAGCTGTCAACTGTCATAGTTTTTTTTTCTTCTTCCTCCTCCTCCCTCCTCCCCCTCCCAAAATACGTACGTAAATATATGATGATGATGATGAAAGAATCCCCGAACCAAAACGCTAGGGAAAGGGAAGAAAATGACGTGACTACACAGAATCGTCACACGGCATCATCATCATCAAGTGCCGTGCCGGCTGGCGTAGGCGTTCATGGCTCTCTGTAGATCTCAGTCTTTGTTTTTTTTAATCAACTCTGCTGCTGATATTCCTCCATGCCACGGCAATATCAATAACAATTCATCTTTCTATGTGTAAGGAAGTTATCTGCAGTCGTGTAGAAGGGAAGAACTAGACGAGTATGAATTCGGAATGGCGAACTCTCTCCTCCTCTCTTCTCCTCCCTCCTCCTCCCTCTACCTCCTCCCTCCACCCTCCTCCTCCTCTCATCCCTCTCATCCCTCCTCCCTCCTCCTTCTCCTCTTCCTTCTCCTCTTCCTTCTCCCTCTTCCTCTCCCCTCCTCCTCCATCCTACTCCCTCCGCCTCCTCCCCCTCCTCCCTCATCTTCCCTCCTCCTCCTCTCTCCCTCCTCATCCCTCCTCCTCATCCTGCCTCACTCTCATCATCCTTCCTGCCTCCTTCTCCCTCATCTTCTCCCTCCTCCTCTCCTTCCTCCTACCTCTTCCTCCCTCCTACCTCCCTCCCTCCTCCTCCTCCCTCCACCCTCCTCCTCCCTTCTCCTCCTCTTCCTCCTCCCTTTCCTTCCTCCTCCTCCTCCCTCTACCTCCTCCTCCCCCTACCTCTTTCCTCCTCCCTCCTCCTCCTCTTCCACCTCCCTTTCCTTCCTCCCCTCCTCATTCTCCCTCTTTCCTCTCCCTCCTTCCTCCTCCTCCTTCCTTCTCCTCCCTCTGCCTCCTCCCTCCTCCTCTCCCCTCCTCCTCTCTCCTCCTCTTTCTCCTCCTCCCTCCTTCTCCCTTCTTCTCCTCCTCTCCCCTCCTCCTCCTAAGCTCTTCACCTCCTCCCTCTCCCTCCTCCATCCTCCTCCTCCCTCTTCCTCCTCCTCCCTCTTCCTCCTCCTTCCTCCACCTCCCTCTTCCTCCCTCTCCCTCCTCCATCCTCCTCCTCCCTCTTCCTCCTCCTTCTTCCTCCTCCTTCCTTCTCCTCCCTCCTCCACCCTCTTCCTCCTCCTCCTACCTCCTCCCTCCTCTCTCCTCCTCCCTTTTCCTCCCTCCTCCTCTCCACTCTTCCTCCTACCCTCTTCCTCTTCCCCTCCCCCTCCTCCCTATCCCTCCTCCTCCCTTCACATTCCTCCTCCTCCCTCTTCCTCCTCCTCCCTCTTCCTCCTCCTCCCTCCTTCTCCCTCTTCCTCCTTTTTCTCCCTCCTCCTCCTCCCTCCTCCCCCTCCTCCTTCCTCCTCCTCCCTCTCCTCCTCCTCACTCCTCCTCCTCCCTCCTCCTCCCTCTACCTCCTCCTCCCTTCACATTCCTCCTCCTCCCTTCACATTCCTCCTCCTCCCTCTTCCTCCTCCTCCCTCCTCCTCATCCCTTCTCCTCCTCCCTCCTCCTCCTCCCTCTACCTCCTCCTCCCTTCACATTCCTCCTCCTCCCTCTTCCTCCTCCTCCCTCCTCCTCCTCATCCCTCCTTCTCCCTCCTCCTCCTTCTTCCTCCCTCCTCCTCCCTCCTCCCCCTCCTCCTTCCTCTCCTCCTCCTCCCTCCTCCTCCTCCCTCTACCTCCTCCCTCCTCCTCCCTTCACATTCCTCCTCCTCCCTCTTCCTCCTCATCCCTTCTCCTCACTCCTCCTCCTCTCTCCTCCTCTCTCCTCCTCCCTCCTCCTCCTCCCTCCTCCTCATCACTCCTCCTCCCTCCTCCTCCTTCTTCCTCCTCCCTCCTCCTCCCTCTACCTCCTCCTCCGTCTACCTCTTCCTCCCTTCACATTCCTCCTCCTCCCTCCTCCTCCTCTCTCCGGCTCCCTCCTCCTCCTCCTCCCTCTACCTCCTCCCTCCTCCTCCCTTCACATTCCTCCTCCTCCCTCCTCCTCCTCCCCTTCCTCCTCTTCCCTCCTCCTCCTCCCCCTCCTTCTCCTCCTCCCTCTTCCTTCTCCCTCCGCCTCCTCCCTCCTCCTACTCTCTCCTCCTCCTCCCTTCTCCTCCCTCTCCCCTCTCCTCCTCCTGCTCCCTTCTCCTCCTGCGTTCTCCTCCTCCCTCCTTCTCCCTCCTCCTCCCTCTTCCTCCTCCCTCCTCCTCGCCTCCTCCTCCACCCTACTCCTCCCTCCTCCTAATCCCTCCTCCTCCCTCCTATTCCTCCCTACTCCTCCTGTCTCCTCCCTCCTCCTCCCTCCTCTTCCCTCCTCCACCTCCCTCTTCCTCCTCCCTCCTACATTTACCCAAGACAGACAGACAGTCAGACAGATAGTCGGGAACGGGATCTTATATGACTACTTATATAATTTAAATGAGATGCTCTCCACCATGGGCTGGGCCGGGTCAGACAGACAGACAGATAGATAGATAGATAGATAGACAGACAGACAGACAGACAGACAGACAGACAGACAGACAGACAGACAGACAGACAGACAGACAGACAGACAGACAGACAGTCGGGAACGGGAACTTATATGACTACTTATATGAATTAAATGAGATGCTCCCCACCAGGTGTTGGGCGATGCCAGGCCGGGTCAGACAGACAGACAGATAGATAGTCGGAACGGGAACTTATATGACTACTTATATGAATTAAATGAGATGCTCCCCATCAGGGTCTAGGCGAAGACGGGCCGGGTCAGACAGACAGACAGACAGACAGACAGACAGACAGACAGTCGGTAACGGGAACGGGAACTTATATGACTACTTATATGAATTAAATGAGATGCTCCCCAAAAAGGACTGGGCGAAGCCGGCCCGGGTCAGCTAGTATGTTCATAAATATAGACGATATGGAAGGAATCAACATTGGGGGACGATGCATCAATAACATTAGATATGCAGATGATACAGTCTTGATTGCAGACAATGACCAGGACCTGCAACATTTAGTAGATGCGGTTGTTGCACATAGTGGATAACTAGGGTTAGAACTGAATTTGTAAGAAGACACAGATTATGGTTGTAACTGGGGAAAAAGGAAATACCACAATATGATATACAAGTAAATGGGCATATTCTCAAACAAGTGAATCGGTACAGTTATCTCGGAACAGTCATACCATCTGATGGGAGAAGCCCTGAAGAGATT
This sequence comes from Cepaea nemoralis, assembly GCA_014155875.1. Lineage (NCBI taxonomy): Eukaryota > Metazoa > Mollusca > Gastropoda > Stylommatophora > Helicidae > Cepaea > Cepaea nemoralis. The sequence goes on from JACEFZ010002112.1 coordinate 325,326, forward strand.
AGAGCAAGAACTTGTCAATGCGAAAGGTAGCCTTTTGCAAGATGAAAAACATACTGGCCAATAAAAAGATATCAATTGAAACCAGAAAAAGATTGTTGGCGTGCTACATAGAACCTGTTCTTTTATATGGATGTGAATCTTGGACAATGTACAGTCAAGTTGAAGAAAACATCTGATGGCTGCAGAAATGTGGTTTCTGGGGAAAAGGCAAAGAATACCACGGACAGACAGAAAAACCAATGACCAAGTACTACAGGAGACAAATGACAATCGTAAATTGATTAGAGAAATTTTTTGGACATGTTATGAGAAGAAATGGACTGGAGAACTTAGTGACAACTGGTAAGATCGAAGGCAACAGACCAAGAGGAAGACCGAGAGGAAAATACTTGGATGGCTTGGCTACATGGCATGGACGAGACAGGAACACTGAGCTGATCCATGACTCTGGTGATCGAGTGAAATGGCGAGTCATGACCGCCCACGCTTTCCGCCATGGCACATGATTGATTGATTGATTGATTGAGTAAGAGCTTAATTGCATTTTCCAATACTTTTTCTTGTTGTAGTTTTTGCTTGTGTATTACCTGCTGCTAGTGTTTGTGTTCTCTCTCGTCTAGTTTGTTTAAGTGTTTCCCAGAGTTCTCGCGCATTAACCTCTGGTATATCGCTTGTGTATGTGAAGTTACATTTTGTTATGCATTTTACATAGTCCTGATTTTGTGAAAGTGTGCTGTTAAATTTCCAATGGGGAAATCTTCTAAAATGTGGTGTTGCTTGTACTGTGTTTATTATTGCAATTACAGCCTTATGGTCTGTGAAGTTCAGTGTCTCCTGTAAATGCTTGACTGGTGTTATATGATGTTTTATGGGCGAGTAAATTCTCTCTAATCGCGCTGCTCTGTTATGTGCATTGTCCGTGTGTTGTATCAGTTCCATGGGGAAGCGACTGCCTGTATGTGTCTGTTAGCCCATGAATATCTAAAATTGTTTGCAATGTGTCTAACTGATGTTTATCCTCCCCTGTTGTGTTTCTAATTTAAATTCTTACATCTCCATTTATCAGGTCATGCGCCGAAAGCACACAATTAAAATCACCCCCTAAAATGGTGTTGAGACCCCGATATGAACGTGATAATAAGTTTTCCAGTGTTTGGTAGAAGAGCGGCTGATTTCTGTAGTCAGGCGGTGCGTGTATGTTAATAACTGTGTATTTATGTATATTATTTTCCACCTGTACTATAGCTATCCTACCCTGGCAGTCCCTGTCCTTCTCTATAATCTGCCACCTGTCCGATGTCTGTATTATTGCTGTACCCAATCCGATATGTTGAGTACTAAGACTAAAACATGAGTATCTTAGACCTAAGCATGTTGTGATATATGATGCGTGTTCGTCGGTGTTAACGTTAGTTTCCTGTATGAGTATAAAATCAGGTTTATATTTGTGTATGAGTGGTATAAGATGATTAATTTTGGATCTTACACCTCGAATGTTAATACTCATTATTTTAATTTCCGCTGCCACTTTTGTTGTAATCTAAGAAACCGTTGAGTATAATTATGTTTCTTGTTTAAACTGTCTGTATTCATGTTATCATTTCTGGCATTGTTTAGTAGATTCCTTCGCCGAGCTTGAAATATCTAAGTCAATAACGAGGCGTGGAGAAGAATCTCATAGGCTTCTTCGTCGTTGTGGTGTGTTGATTTTTACACTGGCCCTCGGCCATGTCTAATTCGTTATATCAGTCAAGAAGCTGTGGGCATGAAAACGTGAGGCGAAGAAATTCATTGGCATTGAGAATCTTTCGCATTTACTGAACCCTTGCCTTCAACAAATCCACATTTTCTTCTCCTATTTGTATATCCATTACAACTGATACCCCTATGTTGTTTTTTCTCTCCACAAGAATGGTTTATGATACATTCCTCGGAAGTTATAATGCAGTCTCATCTCACATACACCTAACATGTTAATATTCAGTCTTCTCATTTCTTTCTTATTGTTATCAAAGTTTAGGATGGGCGTTATTAATTTTCTTTAAATTTTGTGTGGCCCTAGGAGGCCAGTAAAAAATAATGTGTTTTATTTATTTTATTTTTTTTTGGTAAAAAGTTTATTATGTACAAAAACAGTGTCGTTTTACATTAGCAAATACAGCATATACATTCATACACGTGTGACAACATTATATCCTTGGCATGATGTAACTACATACATATTACCTGTTGACAATGGTGGTTAAGTAATCATTCGCTCCAACGCATAAGAAACCATTTAATAGGAAACCTTTCACACTTCATGCATTCTCATTCGCACTTATGTGTTAACAATATTAGCAATATTGCTGAATGACTTTTGTTTCCTGTTTGTGGCCTTTGGAGGCCAGTAAAAAAATGTTTTCCCCCATATAGGGGGATGATATCTATATAAAGCCGTGTTGATTTACATTGAAAGTATACAAACAACATTTAACAAATGAAAACACGACTAAAAATTCTGTTATAAAATGTAAGTATCTAAAAATTATAAACATTTTCTGTAAGAAATCTAAATGCCTTGTATTTATCATTAACAAGTTTTACATTCGCAGTAATTGTTTTTATTTCTAAGTGTAAAGAAGAGAAGTTTGATGCTAATTGTAAATATTATCGCTAGTATATGATTTATATTTTTAAACATTAAGTCATCTCCCTTGTAACAATATTAGTTGTTTATGTCCCCTACTCATTGCTTATTTATATGTTTTTCTTTTAGATATCTTGTAATTCCGCAGAATGCTTGAACATAATTATTAAGTCCGAGATAATTGTACCGGGAAGCAATGCGCTGGAGGACTTGCATTGAAGGCAGTGGTGACTACATCAACAAATGATACATTTGTTCTTTATTTTTACTGAATACATGAGCGGCTGGCAGAGTGGCTAGATCGCTGGACTCCCATTCGGGAGACCCGGGTTCGGATCCCTCGGTAAGGTGTGGGATTTTTTTCTGTCGGGGGCAAAAAGAAAATCCTAAGCTGCACAGTTCGCGGCGACTGCACTAGCCAGGCGGCCTTAATTCCTCAGGCTCAAAGACCCCTCTGCCATACACCGCAAGGTACTATGTTGGCAGTAAATGACAGTTTTATGACATTCACCCAAAGGAAAACAACATTTAAGGTTTTCATTTGAAGCCCCCTTGTATGTCATTTGGTTGATGTTATATTGTGGTTTATAATGACCTTTTTGGATTACATTCAACCCACCCCGTTTTTTTTATTATTCAAAACAATGTTTTTCAGATTTCAATATTTGAAGACAAAACCAACAGATTATAGTGTATTGCTCATCAATGCTTTGTTTTATGCTGCGTGACTTCCGCAGTATAATTCTCAGGAGATGTAGTGAAATATGCCAGACAACAAGATTATACACTATTGTGTGTCCTTTTTTTCTTCCACACAAAATTAATCACCTCCAAAATATTTCCAAATTATTTGCAGTTATAACTGATTTGGTATCTCTACAAGTAAAGCACCGGTGGATTTCATTTTGTCAACCCTATTGAAAAATCAGATGGAAAGTGTCCATCAAGGGTGACAACATCAACGCAGTCAAGACGACACAATACAATAGTGTCAATCACATATTGTCTGGCTCAAGATCAAAAACTCCGCACTCAACTTCTACACTGTAAGTTTTTTTGTTTTTCATATCCCTTACAGGGCATTGCAGTTAACACCAGCATTTTTCCGCTGCTGTTGATGTACTAGGCAAGATTACGCGCAGTAGTTTGCCATTGATTTCTGGGCGACCGGCTCACATACCCCGTAAGTTACCGTCGCGGCGAGAACCGCTACCAATTCTCGCGCACATCACGTCACTCACGAGAGTATACGGGACTACGGAGAAAGACACTAACACCTAGGCCAGGGAGACCGGCTGTAACCGGGGACCACTATAAGCTAGTTTATTAATAAACTGGAATTTTATTAAAGTTTATTTACGGCAAATGAATGTAGGCCATAAGAACTAAAAAAGCCACCTTCCATCATACGGGATATGGGAATAATAATAAATAAGATAGATAATATTAGTTGATAATGATATTTTTTTTTTAATTGTTACGTATCCTTTACGGAACGTTGCAGTCAACCCTAGCATTTTTCAGCTGCTGTTGATGTACTAGGCAAGTGTTACGTTCAGTAGTTTGCCATTGCTTTCTGAACTACCAGCTCCCATACCAGCACATTATAACACAACGCGACACGGTCTGCTGGACAAATCGGTCGCAGCTGAGTTTCGAACGCCTGGTACCCGGTTCACGAACCGCGTTAGCAAGCCTTTGGTCACGGAGACCGGTTTGATAAGATAGATGAAGGATAAAGAGATCAAAAGCTCAATCAATCAATGAGGTGCCGTCTCCACAGTGAAGGTTGGCTGCAATGGATCTCCAAACACTGTCTGTCTCTTGCCCTGACTGTACTTCTGTCTGATTGCTCTTCATTCATCTCTTGGTGTTATCTTCCCACTTGTATCGTTGTCTACCTCTTGCTCGCTTGCCCTCAGTCTTGCCATCCAGCATGGTTTTTATAAGAGTATTATGTCTTTTAACAGGTCGAAATATTTCATTTGCCGCTTATTTCTTTCTTTCATCAACTCTATTTTCATTCCCAGTTTTTCTAGAACCTCTGTATTTGATTGGTTTTATTCTTCTGTGCATCCACATCTCCAGGGCCTCTAATCAACTTTCTAGTTGCTTGTTCAATGTCCAGGCTTCTGCACCATACAGCAGTATTGAATATACGTAACGTTTGACAATTCTCGTTTATAATGCGTTGTTAATCTCTCTAAATGTTTATATTGACTTCATGCTGCTGAAAGCACTTTTGGCCATTCCTATTCTCTTTGTGATTTCTATTTCACTTCTGCCATCATCTGTTATTACATGTCCAAGATAGGAGAAACTTGTTACTTGATCTAGTATCTCCCCGTTTCCTGTGATGTTCATTAATGACCTTACCTTTCCACTGCTAATTATCATAGTTTTTATGTTTTGGATGTTAATATCTAAGCCACATTCTGCACTACGCCTGTTTAATTGTTCCACTAGGTCTTGTAACTCTTGCTCGCTTTCTGCTTGTTTTTAACACAGTATCCAAAGATTAATTTTTTTTCATTGTGACACTTTATAAAAGTACAAAATTTTTAATTTACTGCCAGTATCATGAATGTGGCTGGTCTCCCCGGTTTAGGGTTTAAGGATGTTGTTCGTAATCCTGTATACACTCCTACGAAACACAGCTGCGCGAGATTCGGCAGCGGATCGTGTCGCGTTTGTTACTTACGGAGGGTATGTGAGCCGGTCGTTCAGAAAGCAATGGCAAACTACTGAAAGTAAAACTTGCCAAGATGTCAACAGCAGCTGAAAAATGCTGGTGTTGACTGCAATGTCCTGTAAAGGATATGCGTGTGTGGGGGGGGGGGGGGGGGAATTATGAATGTGGTGTGATTCTTTAAGAAATTGAGAAACTTAGAAAACTACAATTAAAATAAAACATTTATTATATAATTCATCGTACTTTCTATTAATTCTACTTCTCGTTTGTTTGTTTGTTTGTTTGTTTGTTTGTTTTTTGTGTGTGATTCCATGAATCATTTCTTTAGGAAGTTAAGTGCTAACAAATAATAATACAAATATTATTTATGAGGAACGATCATGATGTGGTCCATATATGTCGTTGGAGGTAGATATGTAGCCTTACAGCAGCTTATAGCACACATATCCGATGACATCTCAACGTGTTGTCGTGCCCCAATATTTCCAGGAGCGATTAAATCTACCGTCAGTGCTGATGATACAATTCTGGATATGTACACAGACTCAAAGATACGCCCGGATGTCTATTACGAGGGTAAGTTAATAAGTAAGCCGCAAATGGCTGTAGAAAAATAACTAAATATGATAACAACTTGAAACCTGATATGCGTAATCTGATATATGTACTAGCTATAAGTTGCTGTAAGGCTACACATCTACTGCCAACGAAATACATGGAACACACTTCATCATCCAGAGATCTTTCAATGGTGAAATTGTCCGTGTATGATGCCACTGTGTTGGCATCCACAAGGAATTCAGACGTATTATGTCAAGATGCTGGATAGGCATAGATAGAAGTAGGACCAGGACGGAGGAAAGTAAAGGACAGAGACAGGACATAATAAGGACAATTACAATAGAATAGATAGAGAGAGACAGTATAAGGAGATATAACTCCAAACCAATGTTAGGACCAGACCTAGACAGGACACGCACGTGTCATAGCTAGGACATACCGGGATTAACTGCCGACATAGGACAGAGTATAGTAATCACGGGGACTACCAGTAGAGCTCGTGCATACTTAAAAATAAGTGCAGATGAGCAGCACCCTCTGCATGACGCTGTATTCAGAGAAAAGGGTGACAGGCTAAAGAGGGGCAAATCATGGATGGGTCGGGCGGAAGATGTCGTCGGACAGGTCTGCAGTCTAACCAGTATCAACCCCGGCAAGGAATGGGTGCCGGTGCCTCCAGCTTTTAAGTGTACCTTCTCCTGCATTATCACACTCGACAGACGGTGCAGAGAGCCGAACCCTGCCGCTGTCAATGCAGAGGTTAACGCGCTCATCTATGATCACTCAGATAACCCCGAAGTGCTCATCTATACAGATGGATCTGTTGTAAAGCAGCAGAGAAGTGCGTGGGCATTTACAGCCCGGTCAGCGGGCCGAACCGTTCAAGAATCCAGTGGTGCCCACTCTATGACCACGAGCAGCATGACGATGGAGGTGATGGCAGTTACACAGGCTTTCATATGGCTGGAATCACAGCATTATACCAACGTGTGTGTACTAAGTGATTCAATTAGCATGATTCAGAAGGTCGAAGCTGGATCTGTACGTAGACAGTGGACTGAGTCGCTGCGGAAGTCTGCTGTCCGCAAAGTCACCTTCATCTTCGTCCCGGGACATGCAGGAGTCGAGGGAAATGAACGAGCTGATAAATTGGCTGGCTCTGCACCCCCTGTAGATGGCCAGCCCATGGATCGTGCGGATGTTATTAACGCCCTTAAAGATATGGCGAGAACAGAGGATTTTGACGCCAGTGATTCCACATCGCTCTCCAGGATGAAAGACCTGGGAGTAAGAATCGGCACAGCCAGACGCGAGAGGTACATCGGGAAAACAAAGCGCCTCGTCAACCAACACAGAACTGGCACTATTAGCCACCGGACGCTGATGCATATGCAGGGGGGAGGATCTGAGCACCTATGGACATGTCCGGAGTGCAACGAAGATACCCCAACTGATAACTGATAACTAACTAACTGATAACTGATAACTACGTGGTAGGTGACCCAGCACGCCGTGCGGCTGACCGCACGAGAACGGGGTACGAGTAGCTGGACGAGACCTGTGAATTGAGGCAGACCGGGACCGACAGTTAGAGCGACAAGACCTCTGTGTTTACCATCGCCAGTTGTGTAGTTTAGAGAGGGCATAGTTATACGGAACTAACATAGAGAATGTATTTGAGTGTTGAATGCCAGTTGTGTATGCTCGTAAGACGAGCTCTGTAATATATATAGAATAAAGCGTGATTCTTCTTCGACAATTCACACAAAGACGTGTTTGTAATTATGAGGTGTGAATGAAGGAACCAGCGTGCTTGTGTGAATTCAGGTTGTTGACATATTACAACAGATATTTCCTGCGTTACCCCGTGCTACTATGAAGCGCACAAACGTACTTAAGTGATTCAGATGCAGCCTAAACCATATTATCCTGTGTGGATGTGACGGCCTCAACGTAAGAGAGTTATCCTGTAAATTATCATGACAAGTGGCATAATTCTCATCTGTCAAGAAATCAGGACCGCTTTCGTCCAGTCCGTGAACGCCACATTCACAAACTGACACCCAGGACCAAATCAAACCGGCTCACATGAGACAGCAGAATGGCTATGGTTACAGATGCCATTTCAACAATGACATTGTAATTTGTAACATACACCTGCACCTTCTTTTAAAAATCATTCATAGACACTATCTTGGTGTGTTGCTGTCGGAAACAGAACGCTCACAAGTAGGAAGTTGAGCACCAAACAAAGCAGTGCCGACAACAGTAATCTGGTTTACTTCATACCTTGAGCTTTGTAGTACTGACATTTGCAGATGATGAGCTGGTATACAGACAGGGCTGAGACAGGGCCAGTTGGCGGAAGACCTACATGTGGCAGTGAACAGGATGGCAGAGTGGTGCAGGGACTCAGGGGTCGTTATGGACCCAGATAGGGCATCGGTTGTGTGGTGCTCGCTGGATGGCCGGATCATCAGGGCTGATGTCACAGTTATTATGTTGAATGGACGTCCTCTTAATGGAGAGGGTAAATTTAAGTACTTGGGTATCACCTTTGACAGGTGTATTTTTTGTAAGGATCATGTGGAGGATTTGGTGGTGAAGGCTGGTAGGGAACTTAATGCATATAGGGCGATGGCAGCAACCGGGGTAGATCAGAGGATGCTTTACAGCTCTTTCAGTAGTTAATAATTTCTGTCACTGAGTATGGTTTGGGGTTCCTGACAGTATCAAAGAGCCAGCTTGAAATGTTGGAGCGCATACAGAATGTTGCCAATCTGGTGGTCATGGGGTGCACAAAGGACACACCAATTATAATGCATGAGGCATATCCTGGCGCTACCAACAATGACGGATAGGCAAAGGGTCCTTCAGGCCAAATGGTACCTGAGAGTTGCTGCAGATAGGGATCACCTCCTGCGTGAAGCCATGGATATGGCCGGGGGTCATAGACTAGGACGAGGCAGGTCCTGGATGGCACAGGCAGAAGTGTCAGTACGTCGGGTGTGTGATCTGGAGACCATCAATCGTGGAGGAGAGTGGGTTGGGGTGCCTGAGGACGTGACGGACTGGCACAATGTAATGGTGACACTGGGTCGTGGGTGCGGAGAGTGGGCAGCGGGCCGCGCTGAATTTGAAGTGCGGCAGCTGATCCGGAGTGGCACACGTCAGGGTGACGTGGTCATCTACACCGATGGGTCAGTGATGAGACACAGACGTAGTGGTTGGGGTTTTAGTGCAGGGATTAATGGGCGAGTCTTGGGAAAAAGGAGTCTGGCATATGAGACTACGACCTCCAGCATGAGAATGGAGGGGGAGGTAGTAACAGCGGCATTCCGTTGGTTAGAGGAGACTACTGCAACACACGTTGTATTCATTGAGGATTCAGGGAGTATGCCTGGTGGGGTTGAGCGGGAAATCTTTCGTTAGGAATGGCTATCGTCGATTCAGAGATCACAGAATGGGGAAAATATATTGATGTTTTGTCCTGGCCATGCGGGGGTGCGGAGGAATGGACGGGCTGATAGGCTGGCAGGGAGTGCACCTCTTGGTGGTAGTTTGCCTATGGACAAGGGGGAGGTGGTCGTGCGCTTGTAGAGCCAGGTGGAGAAGACGGGGGAACAAATATATGCTGTCTTCGGGCAAATCTCTTACGGGATTTGTGCTTGTGGGGCTTAGCAGTCCCTGTCCTTCTCTATAATCTGTCACCTGTCCGATGTCTGTATTATTGCCGTACTTCTTCTTCTTCTTCTTCTTCTTCTTCTTCTTCTTCTTCTTCTTCTTCTTCTTCTTCTTCTTCTTCTTCTTCTTCAGCGTTCCGAGCCATTGAGGTTCTTTGCTGCAGATACAATCCGTCTCCATTCGTCTCTCTGGTTGACCTTCTCTTGCCAGTCGTTGATTCCAAGTGCTTGTAAGTCTGTATATATATTATCTCTCCACCGTCTTCCTGGTCTACCTCGGGGTCACGGTCATTTATTTCCTGAGTGTAAGCGAGGTTTGTTTCCCTATTATATTCCATTCTTTCTATATGCCCCAGCCATTGTAGTCTATTAGCCTTCATGATACCAGTGATTAGCGGGGACTTAACAGATCATAAATGTCTTTGTTACTTCTTCTTTTCCACTCTCCACTTTGTGTATCCCTAATGGGTCCAAAGATGCGTCTTAAAACATTGTTCTCAAAGGTTTATAACAAAGCTTCGTCTCCTTTCGTTGTACTCCAGGTTTCAGAGCCATTCAGCACAACTGGTCTGATCAGTGTTTTGTATATTGTGATTTTGGTGTTACAAGATATCGTATTTGACTTTAGTAGATGTTGTAGCGCATAGTATATTGTCGGATACGTCGAGATTGATGGCTCAACCCAAAAGAGATAAAGGATGCAAAATCCTTTTTCCCAATTTGATCCTGCCCATTTAATTAATTTAGCTGTACGGACTCAATTGTTTGAGACCAGAAATAGAGTTTTAGAAAACCATGGAATACCTTCAGGAAATAACTGAAAAAGTTGTATTCCCTTTTATACCCAAAATATTCTTTAAGTGGTTCCTTGTCCCTCCTCTACCAACTAATTAATTCTATCTAGGATATTTTAAAACAATTTGACTATGACAAGTAAAAATACAATCAATATATGACATGACCTCATTTTTTATGATTTAATAAACACAAACATGGATTTGGTAAATTGCATTCAAAATTACAATTTCCTGTCATAAAATAAAGACATATATACTGGTATTTATGCAGAATTAATGTGCCAATAATAATGTGTATAATAACAGCTATATTTTTTTTCAGTGGCATGTACTGCTAATAATTTACTGGCCTGGATGATCGGGAAAAAAAAAAGAACTGTCTACACTCAGGGATCTCCACTACCAGCTTTGGGAATCCCTCTGGCTATCAATTAATTCCTGTATGTTCTGTAGTCTTAGTGTTCCAGGTCTGAGTAGAACATTATAAGTTGGCTCTTGGTTCATTTTTTCCATTTGGGCAGGTAAATGTTTAAATAAAGATTACCTATCCTATGAGACAAATGGAATGTTTGCAGGTAGATAGGTTTCTGCTCTACTCTATCAAGGGCATCACTAAACAATGTGCTCACTCAACAGGTGCTTCATTCAATCTTCGCCAAGCCAGGTCTGGATTTACATGAATATGACCACTACCTGAAATTCCATCAATCACATAATTCTAATGATATCATAAATATGACGTTAGAAATGAAATGTAAAAGCCTAAGAGCACAACAAGTGATAACAATAAAATGAATCTTGTTCTTAGAGAAAATAAACATAGAAGAAAGATAGTCTTGGTGTTCTCAATTAGTTATCACCAACATAGTTGTTTGCTCTCACTCCAATCTTCCACTATCAGGTGTTCAAGGTTTAACTAGCAGATGTGCAGTTTCATCTTCACTTATGCCTGTCCCTCAGGTCTATAGTTTAAGTAATACCTTGATTGATTTGGAATTTCACAATTATGTTGACCATTCTCTTCTGTACCTAGTTTTGTTCTCTACATCTTTTTCTATTCAGGAAAAAGGGTCTCATACATTATGGGTTTTTAAATAATTTCCCATTGTAAAGAGTAGTTGCTTATAAACATAATAAGTACATCATGGAATCAATTCTTGTGTAGCATTCAGGTGCATTCTTCTTCTTTAAATGCTTCAAGTGAGAAGTTATCTTCCATTCTCATGGATGTAATATTTATTATCATCATCATCAACATCATCATGGTTTCCTTATATCATTGTCATTACATTCATTATCATTCTTACATTATTATCATTACACTACAGTCGTCATCATCATCATCATCATCATCATCATCATCATCATCATCATCATCATCATCATCATCATCACCATCATCATCATCATCATCATTGTATTATATTATTATAAATACACTAGACCATATGTGTTAACATGAGTGACATGAAATACAAAGTGGGATGTTGATGCTGTTAGTATGCGTAATGTAGGATATTGGTTGTGTCGTGCTTATTATCACGTGCTTAGCGCACAAAACCAGATGATTATACGATAAATGATATTTAATACAATGTGTTGTCATGCGTCGGAGTGTACTAAATTATTATTCAGTTTATGGGTTATGCCGAACAAGTTCACGTGCTTATTATCACGTGCTTAGCGCACAAAACCAGAAGATTATACGATAAGTGATATTTAATACAATGTGTTGTCATGCGTCATAGTGTACTAAATTATTATTCAGTTTATGGGTTATGCCGAACAAGTTCTCTGGTGATAGTCATGGCATTACATCTCAAAGTTGCCGGCTTTCCTGAGATTGACTGTTGGCCTATACCCCCTCTCTATCAGCATGTAACTTCACTCACTCACACTCCTCATGCATCAGTCACAATATCTATCTGTGCATGTGGGGTCAATTCACTAATCTCAGACATCATTCATATGCATGGATGATCATTCAGGAATCATTCTTCAAACATAATTCATACTTGCATGTAAAGTGGGTAATTATACTTATGTGATTCCCCAATGATAACTTAAAATGTTTAACATGATTGATATCACAATGAAATATCTCCCTTCACAATCACTCATCAGACACATCATATCTGTAGGAATGACAATAAGTATATGTCTGTGCTTTACACATTATAAACTCACAGATTTAACCACAATTACATTACATTAGTACCTCATTCTTCATCAGAAATTATAATATTTTCATACTGATGGGTTTTATCAAATGATACATTCACATCTGTTTAACAAGAATGAAACACACATGACACAAGCATGCTCTTCAATGACATAGACTTATGTGATCATTAGGCATACTTATGAAATTCACCAACGACTTAGTAAAATTAAATCCACGAGTCACCACATTCTTTCATCAAATACATACAATTTATGTGATACACGCATCCACATTAATTCATTATGAATCATAATCATCCATGTATGGCGGTTGATTACGCACTATTGTGTGGCACAAATATTATTATTCCACATGTCTGACAACCATGAAAATATATTTTCCTTACCACATGTGTGCTTTATCATCACACAAATTATGATACCTATAGAACTCTTTTTGGTTCCCATGTGTTCAAGAAATATAAGAATATACTGGTTTGTTCATGTGCTTATGTATAAAAATCATCTACTAACTAACACACATTAGTTGTGTTTACAGTGTTTACACATTTACAATAGTTTCATTAAGTCTTAAGTTACCACTCTAATTCATTGTAGATTGAGTTTCGTGCTTAAGAAATAGAATGTATACCATTTGTCTAATGTTTACATTAACTAATTTGTTTAGCTGGGAGAAATTAAAACACTGTAGTTTTCTCCTAATGTACAGTTTATCTTATGACTATAATAAATGAGTATAATATTATTTAGTTTCTACTAGATTAATTTCTTAAGAACTCACCATTCTAAATCGTTGTAGATTGCGTTGCTTAAGAAATAAATGTACAACTTGGACTAATGCTTATACATTAAATCAGTTGTTTACTTTGGGATAACAATAACACTCACTATGTTTATACTTAATGTACAGATTATATATAAACTATAACAATTAAATATATTGTAATTTAGCCTCCTACTAAATTAATGTATTAAGAACTCACCATATGGGTTCAACAAGTCGACTTACCAACTCTTCTTCTGGGAAAAAGACTCACAAACTAATCTAAGATTTAAAATAAATATTTCTGTTTACCTTTCATGTAAAATGAATTTCTTCCACACTTCGGCGCCAGGATTCAGATTTTCCCAATGCGATGTCGTGGGCTGATGTTTGTCTTCATCTATCTAACTTATACTAAATTATCTTTGGTAAGTTGATTTTAAAGAAAGCATGCTGAGAAGGGTGAGAACAGGTAGGCTTCGTGCAGAGTGGCTTGTTTCGCTTCGGAGGTCACGGGTAGTAAGAATCACCTGGATCTTTTCTCCTGGGCATACCGGTGTGCTGGGGAATGAACAGGCGGACAGATTGGCTGGCTCTGCAAAATTTGGTGGAGTATTGATGCATGACAAGGCAGACGTGGTTGCGGCCTTGTGGGAGCAAGTGTACACCTCGGAGGAGCAGATAGAGCACCATGGTCTGGTAAGAATGAGACAACGAGGTGTGACGAGGGGATCTGGCCGACGCTTGGAGCTCGGAGGAAAGGCGAGACGTACATATAATCAGATTGCTACTGGAACTATTGGTGTTGGAACTCTTCGCTGGCTGCTGAGGATGGGGACGGAGCGCTTATGGGAATGTCCTGAATGCTGTGATGTCGGTTCCTAAATCAATCGATCAATCAATCAAAGAGACTATCACTCACTACGCTCATCGAATCTCTCCTGGTCTCTTGCTTGGGCTGGTATATAAACAGGCTGTGTTCCGGTTGTTCGTCATTTTTACACTAGTTTTTCCGAGTTCTGGTTTTACGCCGACAATGAGTTCTATTAAATCTTGAATCGTACAATTGTGGAACAAAATAACGTTCCTGAGGTGTCAACATTTGAATCGGATTGGAAATATTTACCGCGATGTTACGCTTGTGAAAAATTATATTACATATATCTTATTTCCAGAATTGATTCTAGTTTGTATTTCTTCCCTTATGATGTTGGAGCTGTTGAAGATTGTAGTAAGGTATTTGTATGTTTCCGTTCTTTTAATGGTCATATTATCTATTTGTATGTGGCCATAGTTTTTAGTCATTCCTTCTCTTGAAATTACCATATATTATGTCTTATCTTGGTTGATAACCAGCCCAGTTTGTTGAGCTTTTTCCTTTAAGTGAGTCAATATTTCCGTTGTCTTTTGATCATTTTCCCCTATAATATCTATATCATCTGCATAACCAAGCAGCTTGGATGTTCCTCCAATATCACATTCCTCCTTTACCTTCTTTACAACTTTCTCTAGAGCCAGATTGAAGAGTAGCGGCGATAGTGCATCACCATGTTTCAAGCCAGATGTTATTTGGAAAGGGTCTGATTTCCTGCCTTTATACGTTACTATATTATATGTATCTTACATGCATAGTCTGGTCATGGTGATTAACTTCCTTGGTATTTCAAATTCCTGCATAGCATTCCATAGACTATTTCTATGGACACTGTCATAAGCCTTTTTAAAATCCACAAAAATGTTATGGAGATCTCTTTTATATTCCCAATTTTTCTCGGCTATTTGTCGTAAGATAAATATGTGATCTATTGTTGATCTATTTTGTCTAAAGCCCGCCTGGTAGTCACCTAATATGTCTTCTGAATATGGTTTTAGTCTATTTAGTATTACTGCGGATAGTATCTTATAGCTTGTGGACAGTAGTGATATTCCTCTATAATTTTCACATTGGAACTTATCTCCTTTCTTAAAGATAGGTATTAATAATGACTCTTTCCAGTCATGGAGTAATTCTTTTGTCCTCCAGATTTTTATTATTAGTTCGTAAAGCTTTAGATGTAATGTACTAGCTCCCACCCTCTTTGGAATATACTTTTCACTTCTACTGAAATATGCATTTCGTGATCAAGATGGTAGTATATACATTCACTCACGCTCAGATGGCGGCCTCTACAATGCTCAGAGATTGAAGGCTAAGACCAAAATTAGGAGGGTACTGATCAGAGAGTTGCTTTTTGCAGATGATGCTGCAGTTACGACCCACTCTGAGGAAGAATTGCAATGTCTACTATCTGCATTCTCCAATGCTTGTTCTGAATTTGGTTTAACAATTAGCAAAAAGAAGACACAGATTATGTCACAAGGTGCACATGGGGTACCATCAATCTTTATTGACGACGCCGAACTAGAGATTGTAGACCATTTTACATATCTAGGATCAGTGGTAAATAGCAAATTATCCCTAGATCAGGAAATCAACATCCGGATTGGTAAGGCAGCAACAACAATGAACAGGTTAAGAAAAAAAGTCTGGGAGAACAGGAAGCTTACTGCCAAAACAAAAGTCCTTGTCTATCAAGCCTGTGTCCTTAGTACTCTTCTCTATGGCAGTGAAACCTGGACAACTTACTCACACCAAGAGAACAATTTAAACAGCTTTCATATGCGGTGTCTGCGAAGAATTCTTGGTATTAAGTGGCAAGACAAAATCACAAATACTGAAGTATTGGAAAGATCAGGTTGTGTGACAGTTTATTCCATGCTCAGTCTTCGTAGACTTAGATGGATAGGACATCTTAGGAGGATGGATGATGGTAGAATACCAAAGGATATCTTTTTTGGTGAATTACAGATGGGTAAGAGATCTCAGGGTCGGCCTCTACTACGATACAAAGATGTGTGTAAGCGGGACATGATTGATACAGGCATTGATAATGCACATTGGGAGCAAGTCGCAGCTGAACGTGTTGCATGGAGGGCAAATATCAGAAATGGAATAAAGTCAAAGGAGAAAATAATTGCAGAAAAGTCACACACCAAGCGTTTGAGACGTAAGATGGTGCATGATGGTGGAAATGACCATGTGTTCACATGCACCCACTGTGAAAGGACATTTACAGCGCAAATTGGCCTTATCAGTCACACTCGCTACCGCCATAGTTAAAAGTTATTATGCCTTTTTAGAGCACAAACTATCGTCTGTCAAGACGGCAAGGTGCCAATGAATGAGATGTAATGCATGGCCACCTGCCTTTATAAATTCAGCAACAATTCTATCAGCCTCAGTTGCCTTATTGTTTTTAAGTCGTGTGATTACATATAGGACTTCTTCAAATGCAGGTTCTTCAATTTGTGGTTCACACGTTAGAACCTCTTCCTGTGGGAAAGTGTTACTTGGAGCTTCACAATTTAGTAATTCAACAAAATATTCTTTCCATGTGTTGCACATTTCCTCATTGGTATTTATCATATTCCCATTTTTGTCTTTTAAACCATATGTGTTTTGTTGGTGCCCTCGTTTCATTGACTTCAGCTCTTTAAAATACTTTCTGGATTCGTTTTTCTGGTGATTAGCTTCCATATCTTTGATTATATTACTCATATATTCTCGCTTCTGCTGTCGAACTATTTTTGTAGCCTCTTTACATTCATTCCTTTTGGATGTTGTTGATGTCATTTAACCATAAATGTCTGGCATTCTTTTTCCTAATGACTGCTTCTTCACATTTTTTATTGAACCATCTGTTCTTTCTATGAGTGGTTAGCACACCGAGACATTCTTCTGCGGTAGATTCAATTGTATTCTTGATGTTAAACCAAGTTTGGTCAACGCTTTCCTCCAAAGGGTTTTGCAGAGTTTCAAGTTTACATTTTATTTCATCTGTAAATTTCTCTTTGACTGTAATTTCTTGTAGTTTTTCTCTGTTATATGTTGGGTGTAGTCTTTGTAATTTAGTATAGAAAGCTCTCTTAAGTTTTATTTTAAATTTTGCTCCAACGAGGAAGTGGTCACTGTGGCACTCAGCTCCTCTATAACTTCTAACTTGTTGTATGTTTGTTAATTAAAATGTGATCTATTTGATTATAGGTTCTCTTGTCACATGATTCCCAAGTTTGTTTGTGTATATCCTTTCTTTGTAGTCTGGTACTGCTAATCTGCAGTCCTTTGGCTTCTGCCAGGTTGATGACTCTCCATCCATTATCATTTGAAGTTGTATGTAGGCTTTCCATACCGGCCACTTTTTTATGAGTTTGCTCTCTACCTATTTTTGCATTGAAGTCTCCCTGCACAATCAGAATGTCCTGTTTGGGGGTTTCTTCTATGACGTCTTCCAAATCATTATAAAAGTCTTCTTTAACGTCATCTTCTTTCTCTTCAGTGGGTGCATGTACATTAATCATCGTTATATTTTTTAATTTACCTTTTATTCGTAATTTACTAATTTAATTAATATTGTTATATGCAATCCGATATGTTGAGTACTAAGACTAAAACATGAGTGTCTTAGACCTAAGCATGTTGTGATATAGGATGCGTGTTCGTCGGTTTTAACGTTAGTTTCCTGTATGAGTATAAAATCAGGTTTATATTTGGGTATGAGTGGTATAAGATGATTAATTTTGGATCTTACACCTCGAATGTTAATACTCATTATTGTAATTTCGGCTGCCATTTTTGTTGTAATATAAGAAACGCTTGAGTATAATTATGTTTCTTGTTTAAAACTGTCTGTCTTCATGTTATAATTTCTGGAGATATTCAGTAGATTCCTTCGCCGGGCTTGAAATATCTAAGTCAATAACGAGGCGTGGAGAAGAATCTAACAGGTTTCTTCGTCGTTGTGGAATGTTGATTTTATCACTGTCTCTTCCGATCAAGGCGCTGGTCGTTATCTGTCCAGTATAATTACTTACACATTTCTTTTTGTTTGACCTGTTCGCTTCAGGTGGTGTAGGGCAGTCGTGGTTGTTGAGGGGCGACAGCGTGGTAATGGGTGTTTGGGGGGCTGGAGGTTTCAAGCTCTCACCATCTGACAGGCTCTTGGTTGAGAGTCCCCTTTTCCTACTGACCAGCTGGAAACCGTCTTCATCTTCCTAACTATGCTGATCTGTCTGGGAGTTCGAGGTGACTTTTTGTGCCAGTCTAGGTCCCTTCTTGATTTGTACTTTGGTCGGACATTTATTACTCCAGTGGGAGTCCTCCCCACAGACTGTTGACGCCGCACGGCGCCACGGATCTGTGATGAAGAGACGATGTAGCTTATCTTCAACCCCGTCCAACTCCATGTTCACGTAATGTGGTAGAGGCTCTTTCGGGTTGCACAGAAGTAACCACTTGTCCGAGCTATTTTTAAGTGTATGCACTTCCGCATTTATATCTCCCGAAACATCCGCGGCTATTTGCTTCACTGTCTCAATCTTTGCGGTTGTAGGCATCCAGTGGATCATAGCCTTGGTCTTTTCCTTCTCTATGTTTTCGATTACAATAGTTAATTAATTTAGGATCCAGCAGTTCATGCTTCATCCCGAGAAGCCGTTCGAAATGAGAGTCTTTTGCTTCCGGTGTCAGCGTAGCGTACCATCTTTTAGGGTTCTCAAACCGGTAGATGGATTTTATCCCTCGCCTACCGATCCCGTAAGGCGCCCTCAAAACGCTCTCCACCAGCGAGTAGTTGAAGCAAAATACATGAGGCCCTGATGTAGAAATCACAAGTGTGTTTGCTTGATGTAACTCTCCTCCCTCGAAACCTTCTCTTGTGTTGACTTTGACACGTTTCACAATTTGATTCTCCATCTTATATAATCCGTGACAGAGGAAATCTTTAATACAGATTTACACGTGGTGAAAACAATCGAAATCACTTCCACAAAATTGAAAACACTGATTTGTTTGAATAATTCGTGACAGATGAAATCTTTAATCCAGATCTACACGTGGTGAAAACTATCGGAATTTTCCTCGGTAAAACCTCAACGGAATTTTCGTTCAGAAAGAAGTGCGTTAAATCCCGTCAAAATAAAAAGTTAATTTTACATTCAGAAGTGCGTTAGCACTTTTTGCCAAACGCACTATTCTGACACAGTGCACGAATTTTAAAAGATTTATTGCCTGGCATATTTCGCTGCGCCAGTCTCTCTGGCCGAGGGGTTACACCACTTTCTTAGTAATCCAGTTTATCACGCAGAGTCTCGTAGCGGGCGAGAACTGGAAGCGGTTCTAACCCCGCTGGTGACTTACGGGATAACTGAGCCGGCCGCTCAGAAAGCAATGGCAAACTACTGAGCGTAATCTTGCCAAGAAATCAACAGACAGCTGAAAGATGCTGCTGTTGACAGCGATGTCCTGTAAAGGATATCGAATTAAAAAAAAATTAAAAACATATTTCGCTGCATCTAATTTTTGATGGTGGTTAAGTAATCATTCGCTCCCTTGCAAACGGAACCATTTAATAGAAAAACTTTCACTCTTCAGGCAATATCATTCGCACTTATGTGTCAACAAAATTACTGAATCACTTTAGTTTCCTGTTTGTGGCCTTAGGAGGCCAGTAAAAAAATGTTCTTCCCCCATATAGGGGAAGTTATGTTCTATGTTATATAATGACATACATTGAAAGTTAACAAATAAAATTTGAAAAATGAATAAACGACTAAAAACTCCATTATAAAATGTAAGTAAGTAAAAACTAAAATTATTTTCTGTAAGAAACCTAAGTGCATTGAATTTGCTATTAAGATGTTTTACTTTCGCATTGACTTTTAAACTTCTAATCGTACAAGAGAGAAGTTTTATGTTACTTATAAATATTATTGCTAGTATATTTTATCCTTTTTTAAATGTTAAGTTATCTCCCTTGTAACAATATAGGTTGTTTATATCTCCTACTATTGCTTATTTAAGTTTTTTACTTTTAGATATCTTGTAATTCCGCAGAACGATTGAACACAATTATTTATTAAGTGTAGTGATCAATCAAGGCATTACAATCATGTTGATATGATCTTTTAAATATGTTCTAAGCAACTAGGGAAATCCATGCGCATTTGTATAAATTGTGTGATTTATTATTATACGTTAGAAGATATCAACATTGATGGGACAGATTTCAGAATAAAAAAGAATATTTACTGGAACCAAGTAGTAGCAGCAATTAAAATAGGAAATAAAGAGGGAAGTTACGAACAGATAAAGCTAGGAGTACAACAGGGGCGTGTCTTGTCACCGGATCTCTTCTCCCTATATAGCGAAGTAATAACGAGATAGTTTAGTTTAGTTACCGGCCTCTGTGGCTAAGGGCTTACGAACGCGGTTTGTGAGCCCGTATACCAGGTCTCGAAACACAGCGATGCTGGTTTTTTCAAGAAAAGGTATAAGAACCGGTCATTCAGAAAGCAATGGCAAACTACTGAACGTAAAATTTGCCCAGGAATCACGAACAGCGAACACAGTACACGGTTTCAATCCATAAGTGCTCCGTTTTCCTCCTAACTCAAATCTGAGTCTGGTGAAACTCAGCTCAGTGCACGAACTCCGTAGCACCGGCGAGAATCCATTAGGCGGTTCTTTTTCCATTTCCAACTGCCAGGGGATTTTTTACGTACGCAACAATACACACGGGCGTCCGATCTCACTACCCAGAGACCAGGGGAAATTGTATTACTAGAAGTCCACGTTAAAAAATCCCGATCCTTGCCGGAGCTTGAACCCGGGACCTCCAGCACTCGAGGCAGACACCATACCTCAAGACCATTCAGCCCCCTACAAAATAATGAGAGAGATCAAAGATACGCCATGAATACTAATCGGAGATTATAATATAAATAATATACGATATGCAAATGACACAGTATTAGTGGCGGATAATTCAACAGACCTACAACAATTGCTGGACACCGTAGTAACAGAGAGTGCAAAGAAAGGGCTCTCCTTGAATATCAAGAAAACAGAAACAATGGACGATGGTGATATCAAAGAAAATAGTGATACCAGATTGTGATATAGAAATAGAAGGCAAAATTCTTAACAAAGTGGATAAGTTTAAATACCTAGGGGCATTTATGACATCAGATGGAAAATGGACAACAGAGATTAAAAGCAGAAAAGGGCAAGCAAAAGCCGCA
This sequence comes from Cepaea nemoralis, assembly GCA_014155875.1. Taxonomy (NCBI): domain Eukaryota; kingdom Metazoa; phylum Mollusca; class Gastropoda; order Stylommatophora; family Helicidae; genus Cepaea; species Cepaea nemoralis. The sequence continues at coordinate 346,753 of JACEFZ010002112.1, forward strand.
TTTAAGAAAATGAAGAATATTTTATGTTAGTTAGTTAGTCGCGGTTCCAACTTCACGGCAATGGGTCACTATCACTGAATGTAAGAAAGAGAGTGCTGAAATGCTGTAAAGAACCAGTTTTGCCGTATGGCAGTGAATCTTGGAATGTAAATGGACAATTTTCTTTTTTTATTTCAAACGTTTATTTCATACAAAGTGATGTATATGTACAAAGTGTAATGCGTGTTTCTTTTGTTTGTGTATTTTACAGAGCGTTGCCGTTTGTTATTGTTAAGTGTCAGATGCATTAATAAAACAATTACATACATATACAGTTATGATCATATGACATTTATGGCATAGTGCATGTAAACACACATTCCTTGCATTTTATTTTTTTAGCTTCTCTGCCTTTTGGCTAAGATCAATGTGTAGTTCCTGCACTTGATCTTGCCAGCGGCCGGGATGATCACCAAACACAATCGACACACAGAGACGCGGGATCTAGGTGAGGGAGGGGGGGCCTCTGGCCCCTCTGGGAACCGTGAGCCCTTCTTTAAAAAAAAACCAAAAAGACATACCTTTCATTACTCAAAAAACTGCAAATATATTGTTGTATTCACGCACCCTCTCAAACAGTAATATATTATCTATAAGTTATTTATCTGAATCCAAAGGAGCAAACCAGTTAGCAGGAGGCTTTGTTCTGTATTCCATAATATCATTTGCCTTGGCATTCTGCAAACGAATCTTTCTTCTTTGTCTTTCAACTTCTATTACTGCCTCAGATGCCTGCAGGTCTTTCTTATTTCGAAACTTCATACAATTCTCATAGTCCGTCAACCAGGCAGCACAATTGTTCCTCTGACGATGCATATAGTACTGATACAGTTGACTCAGAAAGGTTTTACAATCTTTATACTCTTGTCAATATGTCTCACATGGCCGTATAATCCAAACATCCTTCGGTAACGAATCAGCCATTTTAAAATATCTTCTTTTTTTTCAGGGGATTTAACGGTTTATTTTAATCATTTAGAAAATATAATCACATTATTATTGTGCGGTAACATAAAGAGAAACACTAACCTAGTTGAGACATTGTAGTTATAAACATATCATCATCAACCTGCTTACTATACCTCAAACATACCACTGTCATCTGCACAATATCTAGGGCAGTGGTTCTCAACCGGTGGGGAATTCCTTCCCAGGGGGGAATTTTAGGGTTTCCAGGGGGGTGGGGATGAAGACCATTTCAAGATCCCGTTAATACAAGAACCGATTACTTGATATTGTTTTTTCCTTCATACTTTACAGTTATGTATGTCTCATCCTTCTAAAATTACATTTTATAAAGTAAGTAGACCCACAAATCATGTCTTATGTGGATGTCTAGACTTGTTTTAGTATATGCTATTAAATTTACCTTCCATTTTTACGTATACTGTGTAGGGGTGGGGGGATTTTTAGATAGGAAATATGAAAGGGGGAATGATGTTCTGAAAATACGGTGAAGGGGGGCACGGGACAAAAAAGGTTGAGAACCACTGGTCTAGGGTATATCAACTGTTGTATCTTTACTATGTTTATCCACCTTATTTGTTGAATGGTATTTGTTATTGAAATGTAAGCCTGGATGGAACTGGTCGTCAATGTTCACCATTTATTTATTGTGATAGAGTGCATGTTGAACATTTCCAGACTGCTGTTGTTGTTTCTGTATGGGGGGTAGCTCAGACTGTAGAATGTACATGAGATAACACAGATTGTTTTACATTCTTGTGTTACACATACTATAGTCTTTATAACAATCGCAGGGACGCAGAGGTGTTTCCAAGGCACCAGGGCCGGGTTATATACTGGCCAAGACTTATTGACGCGTCCTCGTCGAGCGTCCTGGGCAACAGGTCCCTTCGGGGTCCTGTAAAGCAAAGAGTATGTGTGTGAGAAATGTGTGTGGGTAATGTGTAGAATGTGTGTCGAATATTCTAATGTGTATGTAGAATCAGACCAGTGAATCAGGAGCAAAGTCTGTTACATCACTGTGCTGAGCACACAACAGCACCATGTATACCGGACAGTGAACCTTACCCAGAAGATGTTTCTCCGTCCACGTGACGACTTTCTCCGATAACGCTCGAACAAACAGGATGCTGGTCATCAGTTAGACACTGTTCGATCTTGGTCTTCACTCTAACAAACACGGTGAAACATGCGTTTGTGGGACTAGGTGGAGAAGGCGGAGGAGCAAACTGAGAACCCGTGTGTGAAAAGAATGAGATTGTTGGGAATCGGTCGGGGTTCTGGAAGAATCTCAAAACTGAGAGGGAAGACCAAGAGAATTTTAAATCAGATGGCGGTGGAAACGATTAGTAGTAATCACTCTTCGCTGGCTGTTGAACGAGGGGACGGAGCACATATGGGAATGTCCTGAGTGCACTGATGTCGGTTTTTAACTCAACTCAACTCAGCTGTAGTACTGAGACAACTTCATGACGATGCTTGGGTAATTACACAGCAAATCCTGTTGTGTTGTAGAGATGTGGCAGACACAACAATTTTGAACAATGTATAGTTCTGTGTAAAGTATATACTGTAACACCTTCCGCTTGAGATTGTCATTGTTCTTGATACATTTCCTGATGTAATTCTGTATTTATTGCAATCTCAATGTAATCAGGAGGCTTGTAATGTGATCAACATCGAACAATTAGTTAGGATAATGAGTCACATCACGAAGATTTTGCTAAGAATTATCATGCAAAGAGTAAGGAAGCAAATACAACCTGAAATAGAAGAAGAACAATGTGGGTTTGTAGAAGGCAAGGTGTAGTAAATGCTGTGTATATACTGAGAACAGTAATTGAACGTTCTATAGATGTAAACAAATATCTACACCTTTGCTTTATTGACGACATAAAGGCTTTTGATAAAGTGAGACATATCGACATGATAAGGATGCTCGAAGATCTACAAATTGATGGGAAAGACCTTAGACTTGTAAAACACATATATTGGAAACAACAAACTGCCATAAGGATTTATAATGAAGTAGGACAATATCAGCCTATTAAGAGAGGTGTGAGACAGGGATGTGTAATGTCTCCAGATTTTTTTTCCCTGTACAGTGAAAATATTTTCAGGAATATAGAAGATATGGATGGAATCATCTTTGGGGGACGATACATCAATAGAATTAGATATGCAGATGATACAGTCTTGATTGCAAAAAATGAACACAACCCACAACATTTAGTAGATGGGGTTGTTGCACACAATGAATATCTAGAGGTAAAATTTATTTGTATGAAGACTCAGATTATGGTTGTCACTAGGAAAAAGGAAATACCACAATGTAATATACAAGTAAATGGGCATATTCTTAAACAAGTGAATCGGTACAGTTAGCTCGGAACAGTTATAACATCAGAAGGGAGATGCCTTGGAGAGATTAGAACAAGAATTGCCATTTCGAAGGTAGCCTTTTGCAAGATGAAAAACATACTGAACAATAAAAAGATGTCAATTGCAACGAGGAAAAGAATGTTGAAGTGCTACATAGAACCTGTACTTTTGTATGGATGTGAAGCGTGGACAATGAGCACACCAGCTGAAAAATATCTGATGGCTGTGAAAATGTGGTTTTTGAGGAAAATGCGAAGAATACAATGGATAGACAGAAAAAGTAACGACCAAGTCCTACAAGAAACAAATGAAAATTGTACAAAGATTACAAAAATTAAACGTAGACAGTCTAAATTTGTTGGTCACGTTATGAGAAGACATAAATTGAAGAACTTGGTGACAATTGGCAAGATTGAGGGGAAAAGAACCAGGGGACGGCAGAGAAGTAAAAACCTGCATGGCTTGGCCATGTGTGTGGTCGAGACAAGAACACAGAGTTGACCCACGACTCTGGTGATCGTGTAAGATGGTGAAACATGAACGCCCACGCTTATTAGCACGGAATATGATGAATGAATGAATGATGATGATGATGATAATGATGATGATGATGATGATGATGATGATGATGATGATGATGATGATGATGATGATGATGATGATGATGATGATGATGATGATGATGATGATGATGATGATGATGATGATGATGATGATGCAGATAATGACGACGATAACTATGATGAAGATAATGACGGTGATAATGACAATCATGATGATAATGATACACATGATGAAGACAGTGCTATACTTACAATATATACATCAACCTCATATTGAAAGTCACTGAAACGTTGAAAATGTAAACTACACAATGTTGTCTCCCCACAATGCCAACGACAGTACAATCATTGAACACAAGTGTCTTTTGCACGCACCGTTAGCCATGGGGGAAAGCGGTTAATAGAATCACATAATCTCAGAAAACTGTTAGCCACCCGGCTGGCAATATCACTAAACCGTTAGCCACAACAGCAGACAATCTCGGCAGGAAGTCGGTTGTACTTGTGGTTATATCATTGTAGCCACACGGCTGGCAATATCACTAAACCGTTAGCCACAACAGCAGACAATCTCGGCAGGAAGTCGGTTGTACTTGTGGTTATATCACTCTTAGAGATGATTTTTTTTTTTTTTTTACACTCGCTCGCTTTGAACTCAAGCGTAGTCCATACACATTACTTCTAGTATCACTGGACTGAATTTTGCGTGTGGATTAGATTTCATTATTAACAGAGTCCATCGCCATCAGACAAACCCACTCCCACTTCAGAGGTACGTCCTTAAGTCAAGGACGATAGGTCAACATTTTAGTCCAACTGTCCGGCGTACGAGTTGAACCCCTTACCTCGGCATCAGCACACCGGATGTTTAAAAACACGAGTTCTTACCCATTCGGCAATGCTGACCTGCAGATGAGGTTTCCTTCAATTGGTCAATGGTGTTGATGTGTTACATAGAATCTGCACTTTTGTATGGATGTGAAACGTGGAAATTGAGTAGACAAACTAAAAAACATCTAATGGCAGTGGAAATATGGTTTCTGAGGAAAATGCAAAGAATACCATAGACAGCCTGACAGGAATACCAACGAATAAATCCCACAAGAGGCAAATGAAAACTGTAAACTGATTGGAGATATTAGACGTAGATAGTCACATTTTCTGAGCACATTATGTGAAGAAATATACTATAATTTGGTGACAACTGGCAAGATTTGGGGGGGGGGGGGGGAGAGAAAATGGGGAACACAGAGAAGTAAATATTCAGATGGCTTGACCATATGGCATGGTCAGGACAAGAACACTGAGCTGATCCACTACGCTGGTGATAGTGTAAGATAGCGAAACGTGACTGCCCACGCTTATCGGCATGGCGCATGATAATTATTAAGTGCATGAGATGATTAATCGTCTTAAGCAACTTCATGTATCTGCCTTGGGCTTATATATCGATAAAATGTTGTCACTGCGTTACAATACAATATGTCTGCTACCATATTAACTACTTGTAAGTATTAAATGTGAGACACGCCTACATCCCATTTCCTCATCTTCCATTTTTGTTGTGCAAACCTACATTTTGTTTGGAACAGAATCTGTTAAGAATACTGAAAATTCTTTGGAAAGCCAAGATGAGTTATCACAAATATTAATTGTTTAGTAATACTGTATTATGAGAAGACAAAAACTGGAATATGTTGTGTAGTTGTGTATTGTGGCACGGACAGGCAGAGATATATTACTATTACTTGTTAGTTTTGTATTGTGGCACGGACAGGCAGAGATATATTACTATTACTTGTTAGTTTTGTATTGTGCCATGGACAGACAGTCAGAGACATGTTACTTGTTAGTTTTGTATTGTGGCATGGACAGACAGTCAGAGACATGTTACTTGTTAGTTTTGTATTGTGGCATGGGCAGACAGTAAGAGAGATATATTACTTATTAGTTTTGTATTGTGTCATGGACAGACAGTCAGAGAGACATATTACTTCTTAGTTTTGTATTGTGACATGGACAGACAGTATAACAGTGTGAAGGACTAAGCAAGACTGTTGGTTTCATATAAATAAGGTTTATTCACACTTTGATGACAAGCTCTATAAACATGGCGTCCTTCCAGTTCCAGGCCCTGATCTTGACTGCCCCCTGACAACCAACTACGTCACGACTTGAGCATCTCTCTTCCCATTCTCCCCCGATGATCAATCGTGCCGTAGCCTTTTCCCACCTACTACTCTACTTCTGTTACACCTCCCCATGTTAATTAAAGAATTTTTCTTGTAAAGGAAAAAATCTTTACTCCTAATCCCCTTACTCTATTCCCTCTTTTTCCTTTTTTTCCTTACCTCTCACAGTTCCTCTAATCTTCCCCAAACCAACTCCAACTTAAGTAAATATTCTATTCTTTAACTCTTTCCCGTGCTATCTAGTCAACCACTATATAGTCATATATTTCTGGCTCGTTCTTGGCTCCTTATTGTTCCTGTATAAAATATACATATCATAAGAACAGCTCGTAAAATTGTTATCATACCTTTGACCTTATAAATTCCTCACTCTTCCACAACACAAGATGGACAGAAACAATGTAGTTAGACAAAGTAAAGAAGGGGTGCGCACCGAGTGAAAAGTATAAAGAATGAATAGTCAACATGACCACATTTACACGCAGTAATGAATAGTTAACACACTCACATTTACCTCCCTTGCCAATAAAAAAAATTTTTGTAAAACAATTTTTTTTAAATACATCTTACGAAATAGATCTTTGTTCTCTATAAATAAATTTGACATAAGTTTTCACAACACTTATATTGCTATCCACAATCTTGTCTATTTTTCCGATATCTCACGAGCCCATTGCCAATGTTCATATTCCATGAACACTTTTTAATATAATTCACGCTGGTTTTTCACAGCACCTATATCTTGCCCCCTACATCCCATGACCTGCTTTATATATATCCCCACTTATATGCTGCCATTCACAGTCTTCCTCCAACTTATATCTTCATATAACGTACTCCATTTTTACTAACAGTTCACATCTATAAGAACCTCTTCAAGCAACTTAATATTCACAAAGAGAATATTTATCTATATTATCCCCCAGTAGTTTTATTACCTCTTTTCTGAACGCAAGGCCTTAAACAAAGCCCCATTTATTTGAAAATCAAAATTACTTAACCAAATTTTTAACCTATTCATTAACAATGTAACTTAATATACAAAACCACTCATTTAAACGAAATATAATCAAAACCAGACGTCATTCCCCCAAATTATACAAAGAAAACACATTTTAAAATGACATAACATGCATTTTATCAAATCAGAATAAAATATTCTATCACTACCTATCACCATTGGTCTCTTTTACGGACCAATAGTTTATACTCAAACTATTTGGAACACAATAATCCTATTCTAAATCAATTTATCAAACAACATTTTACAAGACCAAATCAAGCCAAAAAAAAAAAACACATTATATATGAGGCATTGCAACTCGGACTCAATAAAACAATCAAATAATAACCATCATTTTACAGTACCAACTCAAGCAAAAAAACATATTATTTATGACTCATGACTCATGAAACTCAGAGTGAATAAAACACGATTTTCAAAAAAAATATAACTCCTTAAAATTACTACGTACAGGTGGCCCACCAACATTGGCCTCCCGTAACACATATCTATTTATACAAGTCACTCCAGTATTTCTATGACCGAGAAAACAAAATACTTCACTGCACGTATGTATATCTGTTAACTTACAGACTAATTTCTTAACTTAGAACAATATCTGTTCTCTCTACACAAACAATTCAATAATCAACAATAACCGTACCATTGATTCTCTCCCCTCATAACTTTCTATCTTTTTCTAGCTTAACTCCTAAACTTCATAACATCCGGAATATCATCTTAAATAAGCACTGTCAACTACAGGTCAATTCATTTTATCACTATTCCTAATGTGGCGACTATTCCAATGTAAACTCATGTACCAGCCATCCTCTACTTATCAATTAACTTGTGGCTGGGCCCTGCCAATTATTTCCCTTGAAACCAACCATCACTATAACTTCTTAATTATACCGTTAAACACGGCATTTCTATCACCAAAAAAAAAACTTGTCTATTTGCTATAGAGTACATCCCCCTATTGTACCAATACATAATTCATCCAATCTACGAAAAGTCAAGAAGTAGAAACATAAATTCCACCAGCAATTCTATCACAGATATAAAAAAAATATATATACATGCCTCTCTCAAACCTACCTCTATCTCACTGCTTTTTCTACTCCTCAAGACCACTTAAAAAAAAGTATCCATAAAATCCTTTTCCATTTCCACCGTTTCGTATATTTCTTAAACCATCACTTTCACTTCTAAATCCTGAAAACTTATAATTTGCCATCTGCAGTACTCTCTATCTATCTATCTCCTTCGTTTCCATTTCTTAAACCCAACTCCAAGTTTCTTTGAATAAGTGCTAACTCTACTAAATATCCTTTCTTCGTAAAAATTATTAGTTTCTTCCATACTACTAATTGATTCTGATTTTTCATCATTTCTTCTTCTTCGTCGGTATGTCTCTCGTTAGCAGCCGCTAATCTCTTTGTTCAATACCCCATCAAAATTGTCTATCATTTTTTCTTAAGGACCTTTCTAGTAGAGGCATATCTTCCCCGCTTTTTTAAAATAATCTCAAATTCTCCTCTGTTTTTTTAAATTCTCTATCTCTTTGTTTATCCATTCTTTTTTCGTTGCTTGTCTAGTATTCTTAAAGGGAGCACCTTTTTTCCTTTTCCATACTATCATAATGACTTTCATTCACATTTTCTTCTTCTATTGTTTTCGGTATCGTTGTTTTCTTGAGTATCTTCGTAAGCTGGATTTGCTAGTAACTGACTTTGTGGGATCTTTTCAAAAAACGGGGTTACTGTAGCTCTTCTGACGACTTTTTCATCAAAATATCTTGTGTCTGAATAATAATCTATTTTTAAATTATTATTTCCACCTCATCCTGTCTCTTCTTAAGTGTTCAACGTGTGCCCTTGCCACTGCCTGTGACCTGGTTCTTGATAGTATACATACATTACCTAGTTTTTTCCCAAAAAGTAATAACCTGGAATCCAACGAGAATCAAAATTAGAGTTTCTTCTATGCTTCTTGTAATAAACTCTATCACCTACTTTAAACTCCTGTAATTTGTATTTACATTTTTGTACTTTTCTGTCTTTCCTAGCTTTAATTATATTATTCTTTAAACTTACGTGTGCTTTACATTTCTTGTATTATTGTCTCTTGAAAAGTCTTCCCCCATATATTTCCGTCTTGGTTTTAATAGATTATCTATAGGTAGAATTGGTTCTCTCCCGTGTATTAAATAGAATGGTGAAAACCCCGTGCTTTTCATTTTGATTTGTGCAATAGCGCTAAGGGAGGTCCTAAGATAGATCCCAATCTTTTTTATGTTCATCAACAATCTTTGCTATAATATCATACAATGTCCTATGTTTGACGCTCGTTCCTAGCATTTGAAGAAGGTCTATAATATGAGGTCTTTTTATGTTTTATGTTCAAATCTTTTAATAACTTTTTGAATTTTTTTTTTTACAAATTCCCTACCATTATCCGTAAGCTATACTTTGTGGGCAAATAAATCTTTTGGGACGAACTTTGTAAAAATATATTAATGACAGTATCTGCGCTCTTATCTGGGTTGATAAACTTCCCGGGCCCAAAAACTGTAGACGTCTATATATGAATTAAATATCGTTTCCTGACAATGTTCTAAAGGGGAGGACCCGATAAAATCTAAACTAAACTTTTGCCCTTGGGGAAATGAGGAAATCTGTATCTTGTTTAAAGGGCACTTAATGTTTTATATTCCTTAAAATGCATTTTTCAAACGTATTACATATTTGCAAGCGATTTAACAAGTTTGGGGAAAAATATTTGCTCGTAAAAATGCTTTCACCAATTTATCACGACCGAGAAGGTTTCCCTTCTCATTGTGATATGCTTTTAAAACTTCATTTTCCAAATGTTTTTGGGAATTTTTATTTTCCTTTGCTGTTCGTTTTCCCTTTTTACACATATAGTATAAATTTTCCCTCCTCCCTTTTAAAAACCCCAAAATTTTCTTAATTTTTCTCTTCCGTTTCTTTTTATTTTTTTTTTTTATTTTTAAGGAACCGAAACCCACAATCTTTTTTCTTCTTTTATATTAAATTGTTTCTAAAGTGGGTCCCTTTTGCTTTTTATGTTCAGACTCTTTATCCGATGGAAACTCTCAAATTCTTTCTTTTATTTTTTGGCAGGGAAACTAAAAATTTCCCTTTCCAGTTTCCCCCCGGTCATCTATCTTTTGGTTCGCTTTATCTTCTGTGTTTCCTGATGACTGTGGGTACGGAATCCTAGACAATAAATTTAGCGCATGTGAAAAACCTTTCCTGGAAAGGGATTCGATTTTGGTTGTTTTCCCCGTAAATTCAATGCCCAGGGCTGTCTTTTCCGTTCGCAGGAGCTTCTAAAAAAAACTTTAAAGGCATATGGTCAGTTCTAATAACCCAAAAATTTTCGGTTTTGTAAGTAGTAAATTTTGTTTCGGAAAAGCATTAATGAAAAGGAATTTTGCTTTTTTTCAAAAAGTCGTCCATTTCTTTTTGATTTGCTTAATTTTTTGAGACAAGAAGTAAATTGGCCTTCATTTTTAACCCCTGGTTTTTCCAGAGTCTTTCCTTTATGGGTTTTAACCAAACATGCTTTCCCATTTTCATTGTCTGAAGAAACTGTGTACAATTTTTAACTGTTTTTTTCAAGTCTGGATGCGTCAATAGTGGTTTCCCAGTGTTAAGCTGTTTTTTAATTATTCGAACGCTTTTTGGGCATTCATCATCCCACTTAAATCTAGCGTTTTACCTGTTAAATTGTAAAAGGTTCTGCTATCTTTGAAAACGCTGGACAAACCGTATAATACGCACAAGTTCCTATAACCCCCCGCATTCCCTTTCTTTTTTGGGGTTTAAGGAAAGGGAAAATCTTTAAAACCTTTATCTTGTCCTGGTCTGGGTTTAAAACCGTCTCTATTTTAAAATTTTTTCCCCAAATATTTTGTTTCTGTCTTTAAAAACTGGCACTTACTAAGCTTTAATTTTAAAAGTCCAAAGTACTCTTAATCTATCGAATACTAATTAAATTTCCTTAAATGTCATTTACATCTCCTTTCGCAAAAATTAGAATATGTTATATAGGCTATGCAAACCTTTGCATACCTTCTAACACTTCATTTATTAAGAGATGTAGGAGACGGCGCCGTTTTTTACCCCAAAAGGGATTCGTAAGAATTTGTAAAAACCCATTGAGTTTCAGAAAGCACTCTTCTTTTTAGGGATCCCTCAAAAATAAATATACCCCCAGAAAACCTGACCTTTCGCTCAAAACCTCGTGAAGAATTTTAGAAACCCTTTAAACAGCCCCCCCAAAAAACATCAATT
>JACEFZ010002114.1:0-5000 GCA_014155875.1 Cepaea nemoralis
GAAAACAAATAATCCATTACATGTTTCTGGATCAACCTTAGAGACATACTGGTTAGAAAACAAATAATCCATTGCATGTTTCTGGAACAACCCTAGAGACATACTGATTAGAAAAAACAAATAATCCATTGCATGTTTCTGGATCAACCCTAGAGACATACTGGTTAGAAAACAAATAATCCATTGTATGTTTCTGGATCAACCCTAGAGACATACTGGTTAATTAATCCAGCCACTGTTGGGGTTTGAGCCAGACGAGTGTGATGGTAGACAAAACGCTTTAACCACTACACCAGCTCTGTATTTGTGACATCCTTATACAAAAGGTCTCCGTGGTTGAGCCGTCTGCCTCTTGCTGTGATCGTCGTGGGATCATTTCCCGTACTTCGTCGTTCAGACTACGATGTAATGTTTTCAGAGACCCCAGGAAGGTTAACGATGGGGCTACGGGGTTCGTGCTGTGTGCGATGCTCTCAACAAGCGGCTTGCCTTTCGACGGAGCGAGACCCAGCTATAAAGGAAAAACCCTAGGCAATGAGGTCGACCTTCTCGACTTTAGTACTGTAGTAAATTGGGTTGTATTGTTGCGCCCATTTTTTTTCTGGTTTGTTATCCCTAGCCTTTGACTGTCCCCAATCTACCTACAAGACAGCAGGTCTGCATATCTCTTTGTCTGGTCCCTACCCCTTGACCTGTCCGACGTGGGAGACCATACTAGTAGCTGAGCTACCATAGGCATACCTTTTTGGGTCATTGTAACACGCAGGCCCTTCAAGCAATTCAAGCTGGATATACAACAGAGGGGCAACACGACATTTGAGGAACTCTTTTAAAACCAGTCATCATCATGTGGCATGCCGATAAGCCTGGGCGTTCATGTCTCGCCATCTTACACGATCATCATAGTCGTTTGGTCTCGATGATGCTACGTGGCCATGCCATCCAGATACTTACTTCTCTGTCTTCCCCTTGATCTTTCCCTCTAAATCTTGCCAGTTGTTACCAAGTTCTCTGGTATATTTCTTTTCATAACCTGTCCACAAATTTGTGACTTATAATTTCTCTAATCAGCTTAATGTTTTCATCTGCTTCTTGTGTGACTTCCTCATTCTTTTTTTTTCCCCTGTCTGTTAATGATATTCTTTGCATATTCAGCAGATACCACACTGTTACTGCCATTAGGTGTTTTTCAGCTTGTCTGCTCATTGTCCACGCTACACATCCCTACAAAAATATAGGTTCTGTGTAGCACTTCAACACTCTTTTTCTCGTTGCGATTGACATCATTTTATTGGTCAGTATATTTTCCAATTTGCTAAAAGCTAACTTCGCCATAGCGAAACCAGTAGAACAATAAAAACAAAAGCACACTCAAAATAGACATTTGAGAGCAAGATGACGCAAAACACCCCGGCTTAAATAAAAAAACAAACACCTCATCCATAACTCATCCGAGCAACAACCGGCATGACGTGAACGCAAAATTGTTTCTATAAATAGAATCACAGAAACAGACAGAAAACATAATGCATCATCCAGGGTGCACAATAGAAAGAAGAAAATTGTTACCCAAAACTTGAACCGAAACGAACAAATTACTACAATTGGTTTCGTGTTGAAAATCCGTTCGCACATACTTCATTATGCTCCGTGACATTTATGCAACGTACCAAAGCTGTGTTTTAAATCACAGAACAGAAGCGTAAATAGGAAGTTTTTGATTATCAAAAACAACAAGTCTTGAGGGTGTTTTGTTTATCAAAAACAGCGCATGACAGGGGCGTCGCTGTGACGGTATAGTATTTTTACGCGAGACAGTGTATCAGGGGCGTGGCGCTGCAATATATGTAGGATGAAGGTAGGCTCAGATACCACCGTGGGGTATGACGTGAGAGTACGGCACATATACTAGGTCGCATTGTGATGAGATGTTGCATGTAGCTCATTTATTTAGCTTGTTTTTCAATAAGGCGAAACTAATTCAAACATTCATATGTTAATTATTCCAAATTACCATTGACCGTCGTTTAAATACAGTGCAAGGCATAGCTAACGCTTAACCATACTACATATCCTAAATCTTAGGATTTTTTTTTCCATATCCTTTTACAGGACATCGCTGTCAACACCAGCATCGTTCAGCTGTATGTTGATCTCTTGGCAAGATTACGCTCAGTAGTTTGCCATTGCTTTCTGAGCGGCCGGCTCACATACCCCGTAAGTTACCGATGCGATTCGAACCACTGCTGATTCTCAACGTCATCACGTTACCGACGAGAATATACGAGATTACGGAGACATGTCATAACCTCTAAGCCACGAAGCCGGCAAATCTTAGTATAGACCTGCACAAAACAAGCTTAGCGTAATCCGCAGCTCAGCTGTGGAACAATCTTCCCCAACATAAAAAATAACCAGAATCACTATACATACGACGCCAGCTATTTAAACATTGTATCAGTACAGACTATATGCCCCCTTCAAATATCCTAGCATACAAATCATTGTTATATCTTATTCTACGGTATATTTTTCTTGACCTTTTTTTTTAAAATTACCATTAAAAACTATTTTCAAAATTCCCGAAGTAGATATCCGCCGTGGGTCTGTGACGGTCTAGTACCATCACATTTTGTAGTCCTGAATGCATGAAGGAATAGCTGGCCAATCTTTCCGAATCGAACCTTCGTCCAACATCGCTCGTGCTATTGTCAGGGCAACTTCCTAACCGTTACACAAACGCACCCGCTTACTATAATAATAATAATAATAATAATAATAATAATAATAATAATAATAATAATAATAATAAATATTAATTAGCCTTGGAGCATTGATTCGTGTACATGTCCTAGGCCAGTGGTTCTCGTCGTTTTTTGGCCCATGCACCCCTTCACCATATGTTCAGAATGTCATCCCCCCCCCCTTCGTATTTTCTCCCTATAAATCCCCCCCCCCCCCGCTCCTACACAGTATACGTAAAAATGGAAGCTAAATTTAATAACACATACTAGTACAAGTCCAGACATCTACATAAAATGTGATTTGCGGTTCTACTTACGTTATAAAACGAATTTCAGAAGGGCAAGAAGTACAGAACCGTAAAGTATGCAGGGAAAAACAATATCAAGTAATCAGTTCTTGTATTAATGCGATCTTTAATAATCTTACCACCCACCCCCCCCCCCCCCGGCGTGAGTTCCCCACCGGTTGAGAACCACTGTCCTAGGCGTTTATAAGATATGTGTTGTTGTTGTTGTTGTTGTTGTTGTTGTTGTTGTTGTTGTTGTTGTTGTTAGCGCTGTTGTTGCTTAAGATTAACATAATAAGAGATGCGTGGATAAAATAATGTATGGAAAAAGCGACACAAGAAGCCAGCAATAATAGAATTGTCAGCGTGCCCAATTCTTAACACATTGAAGATAAAGTTCATTCTCTCGATCGATCAACTGCTTGTTCGTTCATTCCCTGTAGTTCTCCTTGTCAGAGAAATTTTTGCTTCCCATGTTATGAACCTGCGTTTGACCGAGCCTAAAATATGTACCAGAAAATAAAGAAATGGGATCAGCAGCAAATTCCATGTACGAATCAAGGCATGTTACAGTGTCCTGTGTTACTTTATACTGTTCTAGAGACACAGATACAAGTTACTTGCATATTCTTTAAGGGACGTCGCAGTCAACCCCAGTACTTTTAGACTGTCGTTTCTTGGCAAGTTTACGTTCAATGGTTTGCCATTGCTTTCTGAACGCCCGGCACTCATACCATTGTATGAAAACTCGCGCATGGCGATCTGCTTCCATCTGGCTCGCAGCTGTGTTTCGAACGCGGGATTGTGAATTGTGTTCGTAACCCTTCCGTTCTCCAATTAATCACCTCAGTTGTGTCCTTGTTATCTCTTCTTCCTCATTTGTCCTTTATCCCATATGAGAGTATAGGCACTCATCCAACTCACGCCAAGCAGTCCTAACTGTTGCTATCTCCTCCAGCTTCCTCCATGTCCTCCCTGCTCTATTCATCTCTGTCTGTAAGCCTCTTCCAGCACCGTGCGGTGAATTTTCTCAGTATGATGCAAGTCTTCGAAATGCCGCCCCTTACGTGTTATTTTCTTTGAAAGTGCCGCCCTCTTATGAAACCCTTTTACGGTGCCGCCTGATGCGGCCGCCTTTCTCTATCATAGCACGGCACGGCCCTGTTCTCTTTTATGTGTGATTGCATGTCTCCCGTTATTTCATTTGCCTTGTGTGTTCCAGGAGTGTCGAATTATATTGTCCTAGGGGTTTTTCAGTGTGTGCCCTATCCATCATCAGCGTCTTTTCCTCACCTCTTGATTCACTAGAATTTTGTTTAGTTCTCACCATGAACTCTACATTGGTGATTCTGTCATACCATGTTATTCCCACTATTCTGCGCATACACTACTTAGTGAGTGTTATGTAGCTTACTTGTAATCGCTTTTTTTTTTTAACGCTCCCTCGCATTGAACTCAAGCGTAGTCCATACACACTATTTATAGTAGTGATGGACTGAATTTTGCGTGTGGCTTAGCTTTACCTATTAACAGTGTCTCTCGCCATCAGGCGAACCCACTCCGACTTCACACGTACTTGTAATTTACGTCCCCGCGTCAAGGACAACAGGTCAACATTTTAGTCCAGCTGTCCGGTGAAGGGGGTTGAACCGTTAACCTCGGCATCAGCACACCGGATGTTTAAGAACACGGATTCTTACCCATTCGACCATGCGGACCTAGTTAATCGTTTTGTTATGTGCGTTCTGTTAATTTATGTTGCTCAACCTAATTTAACCGATCCGTTGACAAGAAAAACGCAAGTTTCTCCGGCATCTCTGGGCAATCTCCACAAAACAAAGGGAGCTAAATAGTTTTCTTCTAAAGTTTCATGGAAGATAACTCGCCAACATGACGGATGATTAATTTCTGAGAAGATTTAAAAAAAAAAAAATAGTGGATCTATACTGTCCAACTAGGAAACACGGGG
>JACEFZ010002114.1:12500-17500 GCA_014155875.1 Cepaea nemoralis
CTCTTTCTCACTCACTCTCTCACCCACTGTCTCGTTCACACACATACAGTGAAGAATGATAGTGGAAAAATGATACTAGTAGGTGACTTATGGAGGCATATAGTCGGTATGAAGTAAGTATTGAAAGAGTTTTCGGTTGAATGTGTAGGGACTCATTGGTGTTTTCAGTTCTGGTTGAAGGCTATTC
This sequence comes from Cepaea nemoralis, assembly GCA_014155875.1. Taxonomy (NCBI): domain Eukaryota; kingdom Metazoa; phylum Mollusca; class Gastropoda; order Stylommatophora; family Helicidae; genus Cepaea; species Cepaea nemoralis. The sequence continues at coordinate 12,688 of JACEFZ010002114.1, forward strand.
CACAAGTGAGCACAAGAATTTGCGAAACAAGTTTTGTATAAGTCCAATCTAGGCTTAGGAAGCTGTAATAAATTTAAGCGCTTACTGTTCATTGCATTAGATTGAATTAACGGTAGAAGATACTCTGGCGTATTTTCAGATATAATTTTATTCACTAATTTGGCTTTGTTAAAAAGGAAGCGCTTTTGAAGTGGTAGAAGTCTTAGATGGCTGTATAATTTATTACTTTCAACGTGCTTTATGCTAGAAACTAGACGTATAGCGCGGTTTTGAAGCGAACACAATCGTTTCATATTAGATTTAGGGCAGCCATCCCAGACTGTGGAACAATAATCGAGAGGTGATTGGATATAGGATGCATAGAATATTTTACGTGTGCTTTCATCCAAAAAGTGTTGAATTTTAGCAAGTTGGTAAACTTTTTGTGCTATTCTCTTGGTAAGGGCGTGAACATGAGGGCTCCAGTTTAAATGTCTGTCAATTAAAAGACCTAATGTTTTATGTTCATTTACATTAATTATAGGTAACGTGTCCACGTGGAGCTCGAGCGGTGTCCCAGTTATGGCTAGCGTCTGTAGTTTTTGTCTGGTCGTTATTAGCATGGATTTAGTTTTGTCGATGTTAATTAACATGCGATTTTCATTGCTCCATCTACTAAGGTTGTCAAGATCGTTTTGTAAAGAGCTCTCTAAGTCACAAAGGCTCTCTTGACTTGTGTAAATAGTGCAGTCATCCGCAAATAGATCACACGAAGTATTGAGGTATAAAGGAAGATCGTTAATATACACTGCAAAAAGCAGCGGACCTAGTATTGAGCCCTGAGGCACCCCAAAATTGAGTTGTGTGGGTCTTGATAGACAGTTATTGAAGGACACTACTTGTTGTCGGTCTGATAAAAATGACGTAATTAGGTTCACCATATTGGTGCTAGTCTTCATGTGTTTTAATTTTCTAATTAAAATATCATGATCTACCATATCAAAGGCCTTTTTAAAGTCTACAAATACTGCTCCACAAATGTTGCCATTGAGAGAGAGAGAGAGAGAGAGAGAGAGAGAGAGAGAGAGAGAGAGGGGGGGGGGGGGGTAACCGAGAGAGAAAGATGGGGGAAGAGAGAGAGAAAGATGGGGGGAGAGAGAGAGAAAGAGAGAGAGCGAGAGAGAGAGAGAGAAAGAGAGAGAGAGAGAGAGAGAGAGAGAGAGAGAGAGAGAGAGAGAGAGAGAGAGAGAGAGAGAGAGAGAGAGAGAGAGACTAGTGACTAGGATAAGAATTCCCTGATAACGTCGTTAACATGTAATGAATGTTATTATGCTTGGCTAGACGAAAAAGCTCATTCGCACGCACATAACCATGTGCCAGAACCACGTCATATGTGTGACCTCGAGGTTTCATTAATTCATCTAGTCAAGGATTCTCAAACTGGATGGTTCCGTCCCCATCGAGAGATAGAAAACATCTTTTAAAATAGGGGGTGTACATTTAGTATATGTATATGCGGTGAGAAGGGGGTTGTGATAAGGTAATGGCAGATACTATGCACCATCATCATCATCTTCCACTTTTGCCATGAAGCGTCGTGGAGAGGAATAATTGAGGTTTCAGCGCCTGATGGATGGCACTAGATAATGATCGTACAATGTATTTGATTTCGGCAAACCCTTTTCTTCTCGGGTACCCTCTTGCTCTCGTACCAGCTGTTCTTTGGTGTAGCACTACTTCTGGTAGCTGATTGTGCTACATTCAAACGAGATGACCGAACCATTTCTTCTTCTTCTGCGTTCATCCGGATTTTTTTTTTTTTTCGGATGTGACTGCGTTGTGCCTGTTTACAGAAGAGCTGCGTTCTTGCGCCGTTAGGCCGACACATCCGACTTCTGCGGGCATTTGTTGACCGGGTTAACCTTCCCGGGACCGAACCATTTGATCTTCTACCTTTCAATATAGTAAGGAATTTAAGTGGCAAGAGGGCCGACTGTATTGCGCCTGGTTGTATCCCAAATGGTTCTGCCTCTTTCCGCAGGGCGGCCTACGGAAAGTGTCATACAAAGTACGCATTCCGTAGTTCCAGCAACGACTCCCAGGAATCCTCCGAGAAAACTGCATTCGTGAACTGAATGACATGGCCCGGATTCGAACTCAACCATTCGGAGCTCGAGTCAGACGGCGCAACCAATTATCCACGGCGACTCCCATTTCAACATATGTATCACAGTGTGTTGATCCCACTGAACCTGGTATCATCATTTCTTACTCGGTCTCGGAAAGTTAAATTGGCAGTTCTGCGCGCGATTACATCATGAAAGCGTCCAGTGGTCAATTACTGGAATCCGAGGGTGGGGGATGTGTGTGTGTGTGTGTTTGGATGGTCGATGTGTGAGTGGGTGGGCGATGGGTGTGTTGCGAAGGGATGTGTGTGGGTAATTACTGGAGGTGTAGGTGGGTGTGGGATGTGTGGGTTGGTGTGAGAATGTGTGTGTGGGGTTATGTGTGGTTAGGGGATGCGTGTTTGGCTGGGTGGTTGGAGTGGGTGAGTGGAGGATGTGTGGGTGGGTGTGTGTGTGGTTTTGGGGATGGTGTGTGGGTGGGGAGATGTGTGTGGGTGGGGGTATTACGTGTGCCGGGGGGTGTTGTGTGGGTGGGGTGTGTGTGGTGGGTGGGGGATGTGTGGGTGGATAGGGTATGTCTCTCATAGCATGGTAATATGCATTGTTTATGTTTACAGCATTCATTTCACAATGTTTTATTCATATGTGAATGTATCATGCACTATTGATGAACGAAAGATGAGTGATTGGAAGGGCCGAATGTTAGACGGGCCTGCGTGCCCAATTTGTGACCCTTTGAAAATAAAGTTAAATCACAGGTAAATCGATGTGATAATTGTGTCATTGATCTAGGCTCCCAAGTCGACCCAGATTAAAATGAGTACCATGCAATTTCCACGGATGTAAAGGTTGCCGGTGTGATACTGATGATTCGAGTGTCGATTGGTCAAAAAATATGTCGCTTGCTCCATACATCCAGTATGCCGAATGGCTTGAAAAGGGATCCTTTACTTTACTTTACTTCGCCCTACTCTACTCTACTCTACTCTACTCTACTCTACTCTACTCTACTCTACTCTACTCTACTCTACTCTACTCTACTCTATTCTACTCTACTCTACTCTACTCTACAAATACGTGGAGAGAGACAGCTAATCATGTTTCTTATGAGATAAGAGTGCCTAGCCTGCAGTAACTGGAGAACCACTGATCCCGTTTTGCCGCCGTTCAGCAACATTTCTTTACTGAAGTAATTTGTCAAAATGTTTATCATCTGTCATTCACTGTCACTCTCCCGGCACCCTGTTTATCTTTGATTATTGACATGCAAATATCTGAATGAGAACCAGCTTTAACGCGGTATCTAGTTCCTCGACTACCAGCCCAGTGCCTCAGAGCTTAAAACCTCCACCGAAATGGGATAGTTTTAAGGCTGCAAGAATTCCGAGTCAACCTAATCTCATCAGATAGATAGCAGAAAGAACATTGCCATAGAGCAGTGGTTCTCAACCGGTGGGGAATTACCCCCCCCCCCCCCGGGTGGGAATTTTTAGGGTTTCCAGGGGGGAGGGGGGAATGAAGATTATTTCAAGACCGCGTTAATACAAGAACCGATTACTTGATCTTGTTTTTTCCCTTCATACTTTACTGTTCTGTACGTCTCACCCTTCTAGAATTTATTTTATAAAGTAAGTAGACCCACAAATCACGTTTTATGTGGACGTCTAGACTTGTTTTAGTATGTGCTTCCATTATTACGTACACTGTGTAGGGGAGGGAGGGGGGGATTTATAGGTAGGAAATACGAAAGGGGGGAATTACGTTTTGAAAATATGGTGAAGGGAGGCACGGGCCAAATTTTTAGGTAGAAAATATGAAGGGGGGGAGGGGGGATGACGTTCTGAAAATATGGTGAAGGGGTGCACCGACGGGCCAAAAAAGGTTGAGAAACATTGCCATAGAGGTTCAGAGAGCTCCTTTAAAGAGGCTGCATCAGTCGTTTGATCATGAAACTTTGAGTCCACCAACATCTCCTAGATCATTTTATTTTCTGTTCCCTAGCTTTCAACTGCGTAGTCCATACATGCGCTACTACTTGTTTAGTGTTAGTGCACCGGACTGATTTTATGCATGCAGATTCGCTTTCCCTATTACCAGTGTCCCTCGCCGTCAGGCGAAATTATTCCGACTTCAGATGTACTTGTACAGTCCCCAAGTCAAGGACGAGAAGTCAACATTTTAGTCCCAGCTGACCGGTGTAGGGATTGAACCCGCTAATTCAGCATATTTTTATTTTAAAAAAAAAAAAAATTAAGTTGCATGTCCTTCACAGGACGTATCGGTCAACCCCAGCATTTACGCTGTTCATGATTCCTGAGCAAATTTTACCTTCAGTAGTTTGCCATTGCTTTCTGAAAGACCGGCTCCTATGCCTTTTTCGGAAAAAAACCAGCACCGCTGTGTTTCGAACCCGGGTATACGGGCTTACAAACCGCGTTCCCAAGCCCTTAGCCACAGAGACCGGTATTTTTATAAGCCACTCAGCAATTGATGATTAATATGGCCAATATATCACGGTTGCCGCCTTTATTTTCTGGTCGTCATTTGGGTCGAGCTGAGAACAGACGTCAGTTTGTTAACACATCTTAAACGCTATGGGATTCGAGCACGTAATCCACCGAGTCGGCCGGCAGTAGTGCTAACTATGTACTGACGTGGCTCCCCTTTCTTTATATCATCAAATGCCTGGCCAACTGGTCTGGTCGATC
>JACEFZ010002114.1:22500-48146 GCA_014155875.1 Cepaea nemoralis
TCTTGATCGGCACCGAAAGAAGTAGATGGAAGATAAAGACGGACGAAGAAGACGGAAGAGGTAGACGGAAGAAGTAGTAGACGGAAGAAGAAGTCGAGATTTAAGAACGAACTAGGCAATTAAAAACATTGAAAGCTAGATTTGGTGATCTCATCGGGTTTCGAACATCAATGTTTATACTGTTAAATGTCCTCTGATTTATGTTTCTTTCTTCATCTTCTTCGAGTGCCCATCAATACCAATTAATTTATTTCTCTTTGCTACGTCAATGCCTTCGGGAGTTCTACACCGTCATCCAGTGACTGTCCAGTACAGGACGTTTCCCCCATAACAATCTTTTCAAATATATTCTCTATCTTAAGCCACATGCCCCGCCCCCGTTGCTGTCATGCGTAAATATTCTATCCCATCATGAATCCATCTACATTATGCTCTTCGTATTCCCCACTGCCTCGATACACTTTCCTACATAATTCTCTTATGTAGACCTTTTTCTATCACTCTTCTATAAAGCCACAGCTCTGAAGCTTCTATTGATTTCAAAAGAATGTATCCCATACCGTCGTCTCAGTCCTCCCTGCATGATTCCTCTCTGTCTTTTTTTGTCCAGTTTCCCACTGGTCTTTCCAGTCTCATCTCATCTCATCATGTTCCTCTTGTACCTTGCGATGTCGAGGCGAAGTATAAACAGCGGGAGAGTGCCCGCTTATGGGCTTGATGTATCGATATTCCCATGGAATCTGCTATTCCCTCCGTCCATCGTTTACGAAGTCGGCCTCTTATTCTGCTTCCATCTGGTCTGTACATCATTGCTTGTTGTGGTATACTGTTACTTGGTAGCATCGCCAAACTTTCTATCTTCTAATAAAATCTAGCGCTGCTATAACCCCCACTTTAGTCCTGATTTCTTCATTACTGATCTTATACTTTTCTTTATAAATTGAGCATTCTTCGTAGGAATCTCATTTTCCTCTTTTTTCTGTCATTGTCCAGGTTTGGCATTGGTAGCATAGAGTTGGTGGGAAGATTGTGTTGTAAAGTGTTTTCTTAGTAGCTATTGATACATGTTTGTTCTTTAGTATTGGTGCCATTTGTCCAATGAGTTGGTTTGCCTTATTCCATCTGTTTTCGATCTTGTCTTCTCTTTCCAGTCGTTACCGCCATATGTTATAATGTCCCTCTTATCCAACACACGACCAACGAATGCTATTTGTCTCTCGCTACTTGCTATATTTCGTATTATAGTGTGCAACGAATATGCAAAACCTTTCATGTTGATACGAAGACCACCCACCTACCAACGACAACCCCCGTGACAGTTTTACTTTTACTTATCTCCCGTCATGTAGCGTTAAGCACGACGTTAAGCGACTGTTCACACGGTGGGCGTTTATCACGTGCATTGTATCTCACACGCTGATAACCCGATATCCCCGGGGACCATTGACTTGGGGTGCGTAGTCTGTAGCTCTAACCTGTTCATACGAACAGTTCTGGGGATTTGTTTGTAGAGGCGGCAAGGGGCACTTTCTAACGCTTTCCAAAACCGGCTGTTCACGATTAAATTACCCAAACCATAGTCAAAGTAACGCATATCACCATCAAATTAACCATATCATTGTCAAAGTCACATCTATCACCATAAAATTAAGCCATATCATAGTCATTGTAGCGCATATCACCAAACAAATTAGCCCATGTCAAAGTACACGGGACTTATTTGATTGATTTATTTATATTGTGCGGTTTGGCTCTCCTCTCTTGTAATTAACAGAAGAAAGTAACTTAGAAGATCCACCTATTCTAAAAGAAAAAGTCGCTGACGCTGTAAAACATATGAAGAAAGGAAAAACTTCTGGGCCAGATGAAATCATAATAGAAGAATTAGAAGTATTAGGAGAATTTGGAGTAGATATATTAACCACAATGTTGAGTGATATTTACAGCACTGGATATTTACCCAGTGATATGCTGAAATCTGTATTTATAGCTATACCAAAAATACCAGGCGTAATTGAATGTGAAGATTTTCGTACAATTAACCTCATAAACCATATCACTAAGCTTCTACTCAGAATCATAATGCGAAGAACCAGAAAGAAAATAAAAATGGATATTAGTAAAGAACAGTATGGATTTGTGGAAGGGAAAGAGCACAAACAATGCAATATATACATTATGGACACTAATAGAAAGGTCAATAGAGAAACCGAAAGCCATATATTTATGCTTCATAGATTATACTAAGGTATTTGATAAAGTAAAACATGATGAGCTGATTAAAATGTTGGAAGATATCAACATTGATGGGAAAGACTTAAGAATACTAAAGAATATATACTGGAACCAAGTAGTAGCAATTAAAATGGGAAATGAAGAGGGTTGTTATGAACAGATAAAGCTAGGAGTACGACAGGGCTGTGTCTTGTCACCTGATCTCTTCTCCCTATATAGTGAAGTAATAATGAGAGAGATCAAAGAGATGCCAGGAATACTAGTTGGAGGTATACAGTAATATAAATAATATACGCTATGCAGATGACACAGTATTGGTGGCAGATAATCAACAGACCTACAACAATTGCTGGACATTGTAGTAACAGAGAGTGCAAGGAAAGGACTCTCCTTGAATATCAAGAAAAGCAGTAACAATGGTGATATCAAAGAAAACGGTGACATCAAATGTGAAATAGAAATAGAAGGGAAAATTCTTCACCAAGTGGATAATTTACATACCTAGGGGCATTTATAACATCAGATGGAAGATATACAACAGAGATTAAGAGCAGAATAGGGCAAGCAAAAGCCGCACTTAAGAAAATGAAGAGTATCTTATGCAATAAGTCACTGTCACTGAATGTAAGATAGAGAGTGCTGAAATGCTACGTAGAACCAGTTTTGCTGTATGGCAGTGAATCTTGGAATGTAAATGAACAAATTAATAAGAAATTAGAAGCAACAGAGATGTGGTTCCCGAGACGAATGTTGCAAATTCCTTGGACTGCCAGAGTAACTAACAACGACTGCCTGCGACAGGCTAACGAAACTAGAACATTATATACAACAATAAGAAAGAGACAAACATCTTTCTTCGGCCATGTGATGAGAAGAAGGCATTGGAGAAGCATCGTGACAACTGGAAAGATCGAGGGGAAAGAGAGACAGACCAAGAGAATGATTCTGGATGGATTGATGCGGTGGCATAGAGGAGTACCATCAGCAGAGTTGATCCAGAACACCAAAGACCGAGATCTGTGGAGAGCCATGAACGCCTACGCCAGCGGCATGGCACTTGATGATGATGATGTGTGCTGAGTTGCAAAATTGCATGCCGGTCTTAAATGCTAACTTCTCTTCTTAGACTTGGGGACGTTGATTACAAGGACCTCAGAAGTTGGAGTGAGTTAGAATCGCCGTGTTCTGACGTAGTTAAGATGCGCACGCACGAAGCGTACGAATACAATTTTACAAGATATTGTGTCCCTGCTCATGAACGGTGGAATAAATTACAAGAACAACAAACAATCATGCAGTAAAGCAGTTAAAACCATTAGGGATGAAACAGATAGAACAAGAAAAAGCCCAGAATACAAAATAGAACAAGAAAAGGCCAGAGCACAAAGAGCTTATATCTTTTCTATATATATTATATTATATATTATATATATATATATATATATATATATATATATATATATATATATATATATATATATATATAATATATATACAGCTAGTCGTCGAATTACGACCACGATCGGTTCCGACAGACCGGTCGTAACACGATTTGGTCGTAAGTTGAGTACGCTATGTGTACAGTAATGTGAAGTGATGTTATAAAAATATTTAAGTTAAATTATATCATAAATTTCTTTTATTATTGTTATAATCATAATTTTCGATGTTCATTTTGTGCCATTTGTATCATCTCTACACCATTTTGTTTCTTATTTTTACATCTTCAGGTTAAGAAAAACACTGCATTAACTGTACATGTACAACTGGTTTAATATTTGCAAAACATACAAAATACAGGTGTGGAAAATACTATAGGAAACATTATTATTACATGGTCCTACCATCTCCAGTTCGGCGTCGTCAATAAAGATGATGTACCCCATGTGCACCGTATGACATAATCTGTGTCTTCTTTTTGCTAATTGTTAAAACCAAATTCTGAAGAAGCATTGGAGGATGTAGATAGTAGACATTGTAATTCTTCCTCAGAGTAGTCGTAACTGCAGCATTGTCGTGTGTCCCGTTTAAAGTGTCGTCCCTGGAGTGAGGGGAGTCAATACCCACATTATATTACCCCCTTATCAATATCCTGGAGAATCCACTAGCTCCCGTCCACCACACTCCTTCGGTTCATGGACACCTCTTTCTCTCTCTCTATCACTCTACCTGATCATGCCCCCTCGCATTCTTCCCCCAACGCAACATACTCAACAACTCTTGCTTCTAAAAATTAATAACAATTAATTTATTAAAAGAAAAGTGTAACGTATGTGAGACGTGTATGCGAAGACGTGTATACGTGTTCTATAATGTGTGTAGGATCGGACCCTCAAATAATAGCACAGTCAGTTCATCCTTGCAAGGACACACCACAGCACGTTAAGTCAGAACAAGTCCACCTCACCACAGTGGCTGTATCTCTCCTGCCGGACACTGACTGTCATCTGTAGCTACCTGTAATCCATCTTCCTGATCATTCGAAATCGATACAGTTTGTAATTTACGGCTGATCATGGACCGGTTGCACACTACACATTATAAGTTCCTATCGTTCCTAAAAAATGTACGAATCCTTTGTACTGTGAAATTCGGTATCACTGTTATTGTTAATATACTTGATCCTAACTAGTGTCTATATAGTCTCAAGTATAATGTCTTTTGTAATATTTCACTGGAATCTATCACACCATGTGAATGTTATTATGAACGTTCTCGTTTAGTTAATAATGTTTGTATGATGTGTGATGCATCAACAATCATCACCCATCCTAGGTGAACCTAACACACAGGAATCGTTATATTGGTTTGCTCTTCTGAGCCATGTTATGGTGGATCCCTCCTGATCATGAGTCCAGCGTAAACATTATACCCATTTCTTCTCGGCGTTATTCGTTTTCCGTAAGAAAGCATTTGACTGTTAACTGGTGTTCTTCCTATTGGAGTCGAACTTCTTCAAACTCAGTGTTGAACTTCCTCGTAACTGGCAGGGAACCTGTTAGAGAAAACAACACATCTGGTGATAGCACTAGTCACTGATCCTACCGGCTGAGTGTAAGCTATTGCCTTGCTCTGTTATTTTTCAGCTAACTAAACTCTGTCGTAGAGCAGATTAGCTACTCACCTAGGTCCGAATCAGGTTATGACAAGGAAAGACCAATAAACAGAATGCAAAACCCAGTGGGCAAACCACTGAAAGATCCCCCCATTGGACACTTTCCCCATCTCCCAACCCATCTTAAATCTCCCCAAATATCACCCGCTACACTATTCACCCTAGCAGAGCCAATCTTCACTTCACTACTCTAGCTAGTTTTCAACTAACAGAGCTAATCATCACACTCTAGTTTTAACAAGGTACAGCCTATATTAATTAGGCCTAAATAGACTATATTTGTACCTTAAGCAAAACCCGCCTCATTCCTGGATGGCATCTATAACTTGCCATTAGACATATGTTTTTAATGTTGCTTAAATCTAACACAATAGATGCTCTCCGAATTTCCTAACTGCGGTAACACAACACGTCAATCCTAGTCAATTCCTGGCCACACTAATGTACACAAGTCTTGTTTTTGTCAAGAGGCTGGGCGTGTTCCAGTGAAGTTCTTTTGATGTCACGCAGGTTTCTTTCAGGGGCACTAACTAATTCGAGAATCTTATCTCCCTTGTGTTTAATCAATGTCACCAGTTATTCCCTCTTGTCGCAAACTCCCAAACAAGGTAGCGAATTCCTGCATTTCCAAAAACGGACTCTCTTTGATCGTGCTGGTCGGCAAAATGACCTTGTTTTTTCTGTACCGGTTAAAAACAAGTGTGGCCTTGAAAACACGCCGTGAAGCAAACTATTTTCTGTACTTTTTATCATCTGATGTTAACGACAGTGGATTTCATCACAAGCATCATCTGCAAAAAATCAGGTTATCCATCTAAGTCTACGAAGACTGAGCATGGAATAAACCGTCACACAACCTGATCTTTGCAGACAACGCTGTTCGACTGATAATTGAGGCAGAAATAAATCTTTAAATATTGAGCACAACCCACTACTGGCAACGCTGATTGCACTCTGGTATGAACCTTAGGCCTATCCACGTCAATGTGGAAGCACTAGAGTCGAGTTAAGAATCTGAAATCTAATAGTGCTAGTGATTGTGGTCGTAAAGTCGAATGGTCGTAAGTTGCATGGGTCGTAAGTCGACGACTAGCTAGTATATATATATATATATATATATATATATATATATATATATATAATATATATATATATATATATATATATATATATATATATATATATATAATATATATGAGTGTGAGTGGTACCTTGCAGTCTTGACAGGCCAAAGTATGTGGATTGGAATTTGGCAAAAATTCCAACTCACTATCGTTCCAATTACAGTAACATGTCCCAGTGATGTTAGTTCGCGCCGTAATGTCTTGGCCTTTAGAGATGTCAGAGTCTGTTATTTAGTCTACGACCTTCTAAGTTCTATAGTTCATATGTAATGTGTTATCTTCTAAACATTTACTTTTTTCGCTCGCTCGCTTTGGACTCAACGTAGTCCATACACACTACTTCTAGTAGCACTGACTGAATTTTGCGTGTGGATTAGCTTTCTCTATTACCAGTGCCTCGCCATTAGGCAAACCCACTGCGACTTCAGAGGTACTTGTAATTTACGTCCCCATTCAAGGACGATAGTCAACATTTTAGTTCATCTGTGTCATCATCTTACTCTTATCTAAATAACGGGTTCGGGTTCATACAGGCAACAATACACTGTTCGCTAGGATATAGAACATTTATTGTATAAAGTGTACAGTTGGCGCAGTGGGTAAACAGACCCGCGCTCTCTTATATTACATATCACAGATAGTTAAACATCAAACATATAGTTGTCATACAACAATCTAGCACACTATCTAGCCTAAGTATATCTATGAATATCTATGAGTCCCTCTCAGGCAGGCCTTGTTGTCTCTCTCCAGTCCTTTTGTCCTCTGCCGGTCTCCGCGTGTCCTAACTCGACACGGGCGGTAACTCTGTCCGAGTTCCTCGTGGACCCCGCATTAGGCGGGCCACAATCAGTGTCCACGGAATCATGGACTTGGTGACCAGCTCTTTCGAGAAGGTTCTAGATTACTCGGGTCCTGCGCGACTCAATGGTATCCCTTGGGCTGGAGTTGCAGCCCTCTACTATATAATGAAAGTGAGGCGGTGACAGGATCCCCCCTCCCCCTGATATGATTTGTTGTTGGGTAATTAGATCCGTTCTAATTCTGTCACCGAATCACATAAAGTTGGTGTTTGTAGTTTGGTGGATAGTAACCTGGTAACCTACATACTAGCACTAAAAACTCATGTATTCTACCATACAACACTTCTCTGATTTGGTGCAGAGATCCCTGTCTCTCGTGTGCTTAAATATGCTTATCAGACCGAAGTTACGTGGCGTTTAGTAGTTGTATTTACAACTCGCCCTTCTCATAGTCCGAAATGGTACCCAGACAAATAACCCCTATATAAAGAGGGTTAACAAGACCGAAGTCTTGGCTAAATAAGTACACCTTCAAATCTTGATCTGTGTGTGTATTTCTATACACTTACTCCCGTATGATTATAATGCTAAATATGTAGTTACCTTGTTCTTTTATCCCCCTCAGACTACATGTGTCCTTGTTGGCTTGTTAGTGTGTTAACTAATAAGTGATGCTTCTAATAAAGTGACTGTATTTTAAATTGATAGTGTTGAGTTTTGAGGTTTGTGTAACGTGCGTGCTGAATGTGTGATGTAACTCCAAGCGTCACGAGTGGGATAACCTCAATCATGTCATACTGCACTGTGTGCAATACCTGACTAGGCATTCCAGTAGTGGTGCTTAGATGTATCCTAACTGCTAAACTAAGTATATTACAATAACTACTAACTTAAACTCACTACTAAACTAAGTTCTACACATGTATTGACAAAATTAGACAAGTCATGCACTTTTTACATGGAAGACGCAGACAAATTACAATGAATACTACAATGAATGCCCCCTTACCTCGGCACCAGTACACCACATGTTTAAGTACACGCGTTCTATCTATTCGGCTACGCTGACCTCCATAACATATTTTATTGATACGAAAGAACTTCAAATGAAAACCTTAACAGTGTAATAGAAAATTAAAAATAAACATATGATTGTCTTGTAACCTGTCAATATTACTACTATTAAAGACGCCAAGAGTGCTCAGTGTGTGACATCACGTGCAGACGAATAAGAAAAAGTGAAACTAACATCATTAGACATAGAACTAAATTAAAATGAAAAACTAACATCATTAGATATTGATACTAAATTAAAGTGAGAACTAAATCATTAGAAGACAAGTGGGTAAAGTGGAAACAGACATTAGTAGGAGACAAAATGGTACAGTGGAAACTAGCACGACTAGAAGTAGAAGAGGAAAGATTACAATGAAAACTAACATGACTAAACGACAGAAGATGTCATTGGCAACTACGAGGGGAAGTCGATAAGAAAGTCACAAATGGCGTAGAAAAATAACTAAGATGATAACAACTTGAAACCAGTTTATTTGTATACATAAATTGTCTCTTTATTTCTCAACATAATTTCTACCAACATTGATGCACTTATCCCATCATTTTATCAGTCCTCCCAAACCGGCTGCATAGAACTGCGTGCTCTGTTTTCTAAACCACGTTTTCACTTCGGTGTCATTTGCGAAATTTTTCCCGCCAAGGTGAGTTTTCAGTGGACCAAAAAGGTGGAAATCTCTAGGGGCTAAATCGGCATTGTAAGGTGGACGTTACTCGCCTGTCGCCTCTAACCATCTCCTCCCCCCGCTGCACGGATGATTCTGTTGCAATCTCAACAGGACGACCAGATCGGATTTCATCAACAATTTTAGAGCGTCCCTGGGAAAAGATTTCTGCCAAGCTATGCACCGCTTTACGGGACAAACATTGTCAGCATAAACAGGAAGCATGTCCTTATGAATGTTCTTTGCAGGCAGTCCTTTTGCCCAACAAAATACGCACAACAGCACGTTGCTCTTAGTTGTAACTCCCGTAAGTACAGTCGCCATTTTGTTTATGCGCTGCGCATGCGCACTGAGACACCTAGCGCCACCTGACGAACGGGAATATAAAGTTCGATAGTTGCTGTCACCTAATGACACCTATAAAACACACCAACTACATTTACCTGCCATCCCACAGAACTGTGGACTTACTTATTGACTCGCCCTAGTAATATCAAAAGAACTGAAAGAAGGGATTAGAATGGAAGCTAACTGACAAAATTACTGGAGATTACAGTGGAAAACTAAGACCGTTGAAATTCCAGTGGAAACTAATATCACTAGAACAGAAAGGAGTGGAGTACAGTGAAAATACCATCACTAGAAGACAAAGATAACAGTGGAAACTAACATCAACAGAGACGAGACTGTAGCTGGAACAAATACCACTGAAAGAAGGACTAAAGTGGGACTTAGCATCACCAGAAGGCCATAGATTACAAGTCCACAACTGGATAGGAAAGGAAAGCACGCTCTGAATACACGGAAACAATTAGAATAAAACTGTCCCGGCATTGATTAGAATGCAGACAGACGGGGCCAGCAACCCCAACGCATTCTGGGATGGCGCTCGCGTAATTGTGACGTCTGCTAGATAGCCGGAAGAGAAAAATGGTTTGGACAAAAGATAAACAGACCGACCGCCATCGCGTGACTGCCGCGCCGTAGCAAGCCACATACTGGACTGTGAAATACAGAGGGGGAAAAAACAAAATTGGCCGAAGGAACAGGACAGAAAGAGCGGGTCGATAAAATGGGTGAGGATGGGTGAAAGCGTTCACACAAATAAGTCTTTACGGTGGCAGAAACCAGACAATGTATTATCAGTCCAATAGTGTGAAGATTGTGTGGATTCGTTATACGTGTATATATATACACTCACGCGAACGCGCGCGCGCACGCACCACCCCCCCCCCCCACCACCACCCACTCAGCATAATGATATTCATAGTATTTACCATAATTGTCATCATATTCTTTTTCTTTCTTGTATTTTAATCTTTCTGTTCTTCTTCTCTTCTTCTTCTTCTTTTCTTCTTCTTCTTCTTCTTCTTCTTCTTCTTCTCTTCTTCTTCTTCTTCTCTCTTCTTCTACTACTACTAACTACTACTACTACTACTACTACTACTACTACTACTACTACTACTACTATTACTACTACTACCACCACACCACCACCACCACCACCACCACCACCACCACCATCACTACTAGTACTAATACGACTACTACCACCACCACCACCACCACTAACACCACCACCACCACCACTACTACTACTACTAATACTACTACTACTACTACTATACTACTACACTACTACTACTACTACTACTACTACTACTATCATCCGTTTCCACCTGGGCTGTGTAGGTAAGTCACAAATTAAGATCCCTGTTACGCCCCCTTAAACTCCCATGGGACAGATGGTGCCACGCCTACATGTCATAGACCCAACGACACACGGTGTGTGACATGGTCAGTATCGCGCCGGTCGCTTGCCTTCCCGACACATTTCTTGACACCATTTTGACCTCAATTGAGCAAGGAGCCCACATCAATGTTTTGAAACAAAAGCCCACCTCTATGAGCATTCGAATCCAGGACAACCGCTCTTTAGGCCAGCGTCCAGCCACTCCACTCCGTATTTTCCGATTCGTTGGTCCTTCTGTGTTAATTGTAAATATTCATGGCCCTACATTACATCCTTGTTTTGTTCAGAAAAATAACGTGAAGACATGGCGTTCTCTAGCCTATCCATTTCTTCATTAATAATATATGTTAGACGGATACTGTGAACATATTTCATATTGTACAGACATGGGTTTTCACAACAATGAATTCCCTTAGTGAATTCAAACACAGACGGTGTAGTATGTCAGCGACAGTATGGTTCTTGTGTTCATTTATATGATGTACAACTCTAAGAGTTTGTACCTGACAAAAGAAAAGGGAAGGGTAACCCGGAAAAAAAGCGAGAAGTCGGAGTGTCGGTAACGGGAAGCGAGTTGAAACGAACTAGGCAATTAAAAAATAAACTAGTTTGGTGATCTAATGGTTTGAACATCAATGTTTATACTGTTAAATGTCCTCTGATTTATGTTTCTTTCTTCATCTTCTTCGAGTGCCCATCAATTCCAATTGATTTATTTCTCTTTGCTACGTCAATGCCTTCGGGAGTTCTACACCGTCATCCAGTGACTGTCCAGTACAGGACGTTTCCCCCATAACAATCTTTTCAAATATATTCTCTATCTTAAGCCACATGCCCCGCCCCCGTTGCTGTCATGCGTAAATATTCTATCCCATCATGAATCCATCTACATTATGCTCTTCGTATTCCTCACTGCCTCGATACACTTTCCTACATAATTCTCTTATGTAGACCTTTTTCTATCACTCTTCTATAAAGCCACAGCTCTGAAGCTTCTATTGATTTCAAAAGAATGTATCCCATACCGTCGTCTCAGTCCTCCCAGCATGATTCCTCTGTCTTTTTTTGTCCAGTTTCCCACTGGTCTTTCCAGTCTCATCTCATCTCATCATGTTCCTCTTATACTTTGCGATGTCGAGGCGAAGTATAAACAGCGGGAGAGTGCCCGCTTATGGGCTTGATGTATCGATATTCCCATGGAATCTGCTATTCCCTCCGTCCATCGTTTACGAAGTCGGCCTCTTATTCTGCTTCCATCTGGTCTGTACATCATTGCTTGTTGTGGTATACTGTTACTTGGTAGCATCGCCAAACTTTCTATCTTCTAATAAAATCTAGCGCTGCTATAACCCCCACTTTAGTCCTGATTTCTTCATTACTGATCTTATCTTTTCTTTATAAATTGAGCATTCTTCGTAGGAATCTCATTTTCCTCTTTTTCTGTCATTGTCCAGGTTTGGCATTGGTAGCATAGAGTTGGTGGGAAGATTGTGTTGTAAAGTGTTTTCTTAGTAGCTATTGATACATGTTTGTTCTTTAGTATTGGTGCCATTTGTCCAATCAGTTGGTTTGCCTTATTCCATCTGTTTTCGATCTTGTCTTCTCTTTCCAGTCGTTACCGCCATATGTTATAATGTCCCTCTTATCCAAACACGACCAACGAATGCTATTTGTCTCTCGCTACTTGCTATATTTCGTATTATAGTGTGCAACGAATATGCAAAACCTTTCATGTTGATACGAAGACCACCCACCTACCAACGACAACCCCCGTGACAGTTTTACTTGTACTTATCTCCCGTCATGTAGCGTTAAGCACGACGTTAAGCGACTGTTCACACGGTGGGCGTTTATCACGTGCATTGTATCTCACACGCTGATAACCCGATATCCCCGGGGACCATTGACTTGGGGTGCGTAGTCTGTAGCTCTAACCTGTTCATACGAACAGTTCTGGGGGATTTGTTTGTAGAGGCGGCAAGGGCACTTTCTAACGCTTTCCAAAACCGGCTGTTCACGATTAAATTAACCCAAACCATAGTCAAAGTAACGCATATCACCATCAAATTAACCAATATCATTGTCAAAGTCACATCTATCACCATAAAAGCCATATCATAGTCATTGTAGCGCATATCACCAACAAATTAGCCCATGTCAAAGTACACGGGACTTATTTGATTGATTTATTTATATTGTGCGGTTGGCTCTCCTCTCTTGTAATTAACAGAAGAAAGTAACTTAGAAGATCCACCTATTCTAAAAGAAAAAGTCGCTGACGCTGTAAAACATATGAAGAAAGGAAAAACTTCTGGGCCAGATGAAATCATAATAGAAGAATTAGAAGTATTAGGAGAATTTGGAGTAGATATATTAACCACAATGTTGAGTGATATTTACAGCACTGGATATTTACCCAGTGATATGCTGAAATCTGTATTTATAGCTATACCAAAAATACCAGGCGTAATTGAATGTGAAGATTTTCGTACAATTAACCTCATAAACCATATCACTAAGCTTCTACTCAGAATCATAATGAGAAGAACCAGAAAGAAAATAAAAATGGATATTAGTAAAGAACAGTATGGATTTGTGGAAGGAAAGAGCACAAACAATGCAATATATACATTATGGACACTAATAGAAAGGTCAATAGAGAAACCGAAAGCCATATATTTATGCTTCATAGATTATACTAAGGTATTTGATAAAGTAAAACATGATGAGCTGATTAAAATGTTGGAAGATATCAACATTGATGGGAAAGACTTAAGAATACTAAAGAATATATACTGGAACCAAGTAGTAGCAATTAAAATGGGAAATGAAGAGGGTTGTTATGAACAGATAAAGCTAGGAGTACGACAGGGCTGTGTCTTGTCACCTGATCTCTTCTCCCTGTATAGCTAAGTAATAATGAGAGAGATCAAAGAGATGCCAGGAATACTAGTTGGAGGTTATACAGTAATATAAATAATATACGCTATGCAGATGGCACAGTATTGGTGGCAGATAATTCAACAGACCTACAGCAATTGCTGGATATTGTAGTAACAGAGAGTGCAAGGAAAGGATTCTATCTGAACACCAAGAAAGCAGTAACAATGGTGATATCAAAGAAAACGGTGACATCAAAATGTGAAATAGAAATAGAAGGGAAAATTCTTCACCAAGTGGATAATTTTACATACCTAGGGGCATTTATAACATCAGATGGAAGATATACAACAGAGATTAAGAGCAGAATAGGGCAAGCAAAAGCCGCACTTAAGAAAATAAAGAGTATCTTATGCAATAAGTCACTGTCACTGAATGTAAGATAGAGTGCTGAAATGCTACGTAGAACCAGTTTTGCTGTATGACAGTGAATCTTGGAATGTAAATGAACAAATTAATAAGAAATTAGAAGCAACAGAGATGTGGTTCCCGAGACGAATGTTGCTAATTCCTTGGACTGCCAGAGTAACTAACAACGACTGCCTGCGACAGGCTAACGAAACTAGAACATTATATACAACAATAAGAAAGAGACAAACATCTTTCTTCGGCCATGTGATGAGAAGACAGGCACTGGAGAGCATCGTGACAACTGGAAAGATCGAGGGAAACAGAGACAGACCAAGAGAAATGATTCTGGATGGATTGATGCGGTGGCATAGAGGAATACCATCAGCAGAGTTGATCCAGAACACCAAAGACCGAGATCTGTGGAGAGCCATGAACGCCTACGCCAGCTGGCATGGCACTTGATGATGATGATGTGTGCTTGAGTTGCAAAATTGCATGCCGGTCTTAAATGCTAACTTCTCTTCTTAGACTTGGGGACGTTGATTACAAGGACCTCAGAAGTTGGAGTGAGTTAGAATCGCCGTGTTCTGACGTTAGTTAAGATGCGCACGCACGAAGCGTACGAATACAATTTTACAAGATATTGTGTCCCTGCTCATGAACGGTGGAATAAATTACAAGAACAACAAACAATCATGCAGTAAAGCAGTTAAAACCATTAGGGATTGAAACAGATAGAACAAGAAAAAGCCAGAATACAAAATAGAACAAGAAAAAGCCAGAGCACAAAGAGCTTATATCTTTTTTCTCTCTCTCTCTCTCTCTCTATATATATATATATATATATATATATATATATATATATATATATATATATATATATATACAGCTAGTCGTCGACTTACGACCACGATCGGTTCCGACAGACCGGTCGTAACACGATTTGGTCGTAAGTTGAGTACGCTATGTGTACAGTAATGTGAAGTGATGTTATAAAAATATTTAAGTTAAATTATATCATAAATTTCTTTTATTATTGTTATATATCATAATTTTCGATGTTCATTTTGTGCCATTTGTATCATCTCTACACCATTTTGTTTCTTATGTTTACATCTTCATGTTTAAGAAAAACACTACATTAACTGTACATGTACAACTGGTTTAATATTTGCAAAACATACAAAATACAGGTGTGGAAAATACTATAGGAAACATTATTATTACATGGTCTACCATCTCCAGTTCGGCGTCGTCAATAAAGATTGATGGTACCCCATGTGCACCGTATGACATAATCTGTGTCTTCTTTTTGCTAATTGTTAAACCAAATTCTGAAGAAGCATTGGAGGATGTAGATAGTAGACATTGTAATTCTTCCTCAGAGTAGGTCGTAACTGCAGCATTGTCGTGTGTCCGTTTAAAGTGTCGTCCCTGGAGTGAGGGGAGTCAATACCCACATTATATTTACCCCCTTATCAATATCCTGGAGAATCCACTAGCTTCCGTCCACCACACTCCTTCGGTTCATGGACACCTCTTTCTCTCTCTCTATCACTCTACCTGATCATGCCCCCTCGCATTCTTCCCCCAACGCAACATACTCAACAACTCTTGCTTCTAAAAATTAATAACAATTAATTTATTAAAAGAAAAGTGTAACGTATGTGAGACGTGTATGCGAAGACGTGTATACGTGTTCTATAATGTGTGTAGGATCGGACCCTCAGATAATAGCACAGTCAGTTCATCCTTGCAAGGACACACCACAGCACGTTAAGTCAGAACAAGTCCACCTCACCCAGTGCTGTATCTCTCCTGCCGGACACTGACTGTCATCTGTAGCTACCTGGTAATCCATCTTCCTGATCATTCGAAATCGATACAGTTTGTAATTTACGGCTGATCATGGACCGGTTGCACACTACACATTATAAGTTCCTATCGTTCCTAAAAAATGTACGAATCCTTTGTACTGTGAAATTCGGTATCACTGTTATTGTTAATATACTTGATCCTAACTAGTGTCTATATAGTCTCAAGTATAACGTCTTTTGTAATATTTCACTGGAATCTATCACACCATGTGAATGTTATATTGAACGTTCTCGTTTAGTTAATAATGTTTGTATGATGTGTGATATATGCATCAACAATCATCACCCATCCTAGGTGAACCTTAACACACAGGAATCGTTATATTGGTTTGCTCTTCTGAGCCATGTTATGGTGGATCCTCCTGATCATGAGTCCAGCGTAAACATTATACCCCATTTCTTCTCGGGCGTTATTCGTTTTCCGTAAGAAAGCATTTGACTGTTCAACTGGTGTTCTTCCTAATTGGAGTCGAACTTCTTCAAAATCAGTGTTGAACTTCCTCGTAACTGGCAGGGAACCTGTTAGAGAAACAACACATCTGGTGATAGCACTAGTCACTGATCCTACCGGCTGAGTGTAAGCCTATTGCCTTGCTCTGTTATTTTTCAGCTAACTAAACTCTGTCGTAGAGCAGATTAGCTACTCACCTAGGTCCGAATCAGGTTATGACAAGGAAAGACCAATAAACAGAATGCAAAACCCCAGTGGGCAAACCACTGAAAGATCCCCCCATTGGACACTTTCCCCATCTCCCAACCCATCTTAAATCTCCCCAAATATCACCCCGCTACACTATTCACCCTAGCAGAGCCAATCTTCACTTCACTACTCTAGCTAGTTTTCAACTAACAGAGCTAATCATCACACTCTAGTTTTAACAAGGCTACAGCCTATATTAATTAGGCCTAAATAGACTATATTTGGTACCTTAAGCAAAACCCGCCTCATTCCTGGATGGCATCTATAACTTGCCATTAAGACATATGTTATTTTAATGTTGCTTAAATCTAACACAATAGATGCTCTCCGAATTTCCTAACTGCGGTAACACAACACGTCAATCCTAGTCAATTTCCTTGGCCACACTAATGTACACAAGTCTTGTTTTTGTCAAGAGCTGGGCGTGTTCCAGTGAAGTTCTTTTGATGTCACGCAGGTTTCTTTCAGGGGCACTAACTAATTCGAGAATCTTATCTCCCTTGTGTTTAATCAATGTCACCAGTTATTCCTCTTGTCGCAACCTCCAAAACAAGGTAGCGAATTCCTGCATTCTCCCAACAACGGACTCTCTTTGATCGTGCTGGTCGGCAAAATGACCTTGTTTTTTCTGTACCGGTTAAAAACAAGTGTGGCCTTGAAAACACGCCGTGAAGCAAACTATTTTCTGTACTTTTTATCATCTGATGTTAACGACAGTGGATTTCATCACAAGCATCATCTGCAAAAATCAGGTTATCCATCTAAGTCTACGAAGACTGAGCATGGAATAAACCGTCACACAACCTGATCTTTGCAGACAACGCTGTTCGACTGATAATTGAGGCAGAAATAAATCTTTAAATATTGAGCACAACCCACTACTGGCAACGCTGATTGCACTCTGGTATGAACCTTAGGCCTATCCACGTCAATGTGGAAGCACTAGAGTCGAGTTAATGAATCTGAAATCTAATAGTGCTAGTGATTGTGGTCGTAAAGTCGAATGGTCGTAAGTTGCATAGGTCGTAAGTCGACGACTAGCTAGTATATATATATATATATATATATATATATATATATATATATAATATATATATATATATATATATATATATATATATATATATATATATATATATATGAGTGTGAGTGGCACCTTGCAGTCTTGACAGGCCAAAATATGTGGATTGGAATTTGGGCAAAATTCCAACTCAATATCGTTCCAATTACAGTAACATGTCTCCCAGTGATGTTAGTTCGCGCCGTAATTTCTTGGCCTTTAGAGATGTCAGAGTCTGTTATTTAGTCTACTACCTTCTAAGTTCTATAGTTTCATATGTAATGTGTTATCTTCTAAACATTTACTTTTTTCGCTCGCTCGCTTTGGACTCAACGTAGTCCATACACACTACTTCTAGTAGCACTGGACTGAATTTTGCGTGTGGATTAGCTTTCTCTATTACCAGTGCCCCTCGCCATTAGGCAAACCCACTGCGACTTCAGAGGTACTTGTAATTTACGTCCCCAATTCAAGGACGATAAGTCAACATTTTAGTTCATCTGTGTCATCATCTTACTCTTATCTAAATAACGGTTCGGGTTCATACAGGCAACAATACACTGTTCGCTAGGATATAGAACATTTATTGTATAAAGTGTACAGTTGGCGCAGTGGGTAAACAGACCCGCGCTCTCTTATATTACATATCACAGATAGTTAAACATCAAACATATAGTTGTCATACAACAATCTAGCACACTATCTAGCCTAAGTATATCTATGAATATCTATGAGTCCCTCTCAGGCAGGCCTTGTTGTCTCTCTCAAGTCCGTTTGTCCTCTGCCGGTCTCCGCGTGTCCTAACTCGACACGGGCGGTAACTCTGTCCGAGTTCCTCGTGGACCCCGCATTAGGCGGGCCACATCAGTGTCCACGGAATCATGGACTTGGTGACCAGCTCTTTCGAGAAGGTTCTAGATTACTCGGGTCCTGCGCGACTCAATGGTATCCCTTGGGCTGGAGTTGCAGCCCTCTACTATATATGAAAGTGAGGCGGTGACAGGATCCCCCCTCCCCCTGATATGATTTGTTGTTGGGTAATTAGATCCGTTCTAATTCTGTCACCGAATCACATAAAGTTGGTGTTTGTAGTTTGGTGGATAGTAACCTGGTAACCTACATACTAGCACTAAAAACTCATGTATTCTACCATACAACACTTCTCTGATTTGGTGCAGAGATCCCTGTCTCTCGTGTGCTTAAATATGCTTATCAGACCGAAGTTACGTGGCGTTTTAGTAGTTGTATTTACAACTCGCCCTTCTCATAGTACCCGAAATGGTACCCAGACAAATAACCCCTATATAAAAGAGGGTTAACAAGACCGAAGTCTTGGCTAAATAAGTACACCTTCAAATCTTGATCTGTGTGTGTATTTCTATACACTTTTACTCCCGTATGTTATATAATGCTAAATATGTAGTTACCTTGTTCTTTTATCCCCCTCAGACTACATGTGTCCTTGTTGGCTTGTTAGTGTGTTAACTAATAAGTTGATGCTTCTAATAAAGTGACTGTATTTTAAATTGATAGTGTTGAGTTTTGAGGTTTGTGTAACGTGCGTGCTGAATGTGTGATGTAACTCCAAGCGTCACGAGTTGGGATAACCTCAATCATGTCATACTGCACTGTGTGCAATACCTGACTAGGCATTCCAAGTAGTGGTGCTTAGATGTATCCTAACTGCTAAACTAAGTATATTACAATAACTACTAACTTAAACTCACTACTAAACTAAGTTCTACACATGTATTGACAAATTAGACAAGTCATGCACTTTTACATGGAAGACGCAGACAAATTACAATGAATACTACAATGAATGCCCCCTTACCTCGGCACCAGTACACCACATGTTTAAGTACACGCGTTCGTATCTATTCGGCTACGCTGACCTCCATAACATATTTTATTGATACGAAAGAACTTCAAATGAAAACCTTAACAGTGTAATAGAAATTACAAATAAACATATTATTGTCTTGTAACCTGTCAATATTACTACTATTAAAGACGCCAAGAGTGCTCAGTGTGTGACATCACGTGCAGACGAATAAGAAAAAGTGAAACTAACATCATTAGACATAGAACTAAATTAAAATGAAAACTAACATCATTAGATATTGATACTAAATTAAAGTGAGAACTAAATCATTAGAAGACAAGTGGGTAAAGTGGAAACAGACATTAGTAGGAGACAAAATGGTACAGTGGAAACTAGCACGACTAGAAGTAGAAGAGGAAAGATTACAATGAAAACTAACATGACTAAACGACAGAAGATGTCATTGGCAACTACGAGGGGAAGTCAATAAGAAAGTCACAATGGCTGTAGAAAAATAACTAAAGATGATAACAACTTGAAACCAGTTTATTTGTATACATAAATTGTCTCTTTATTTCTCAACATAATTTCTACCAACATTGATGCACTTATCCCATCATTTTATCAGTCCTCCCAAACCGGCTGCATAGAACTGCGTGCTCTGTTTTCTAAACCACGTTTTCACTTCGGTGTCATTTGCGAAATTTTTCCCGCCAAGGTGAGTTTTCAGTGGACCAAAAAGGTGGAAATCTCTAGGGGCTAAATCGGCATTGTAAGGTGGACGTTACTCGCCTGTCGCCTCTAACCATCTCCTCCCCCCGCTGCACGGATGATTCTGTTGCAATCTCAACAGGACGACCAGATCGGATTTCATCAACAATTTTAGAGCGTCCCTGGGAAAAGATTTCTGCCAAGCTATGCACCGCTTTACGGGACAAACATTTGTCAGCATAAACAGGAAGCATGTCCTTATGAATGTTCTTTGCAGGCAGTCCTTTTGCCCACACAAAAATCGCACAACAGCACTTGTTCTTTAGTTGTACACTCCGTAAGTGCAGTCGCAATTTTGTTTATTCTCTGCGCATGCGCATGAGACACCTAGCGTCACCTGACGAACGGGAATATAAAGTTCGATATTTCTGTCACCTAATGACACCTGTAAACACACAAACTACATTTACCTGCCATCCCACAGAACTGTGTGACTTACTTATTGACTCGCCCTAGTAATATCAAAAGAAATGAAAGAAGGGATTAGAATGGAAGCTAACTTGACAAAATGACTGGAGATTACAGTGGAAACTAAGACCAGCTGAAAATTCTATTGGAAACTAATATCACTAGAACAGAAAGGAGTGGAGTACAGTGAAAACTACCATCACTAGAAGACCAAAGATAACAGTGGAAACTAACATCAACAGAGACGAGACTGTAGCTGGAACAAATACCACTGAAAGAAGAGACTAAAGTGGGACTTAGCATCACCAGAAGGCCATAGATTACAAGTCCACAACTGGATAGGAAAGGAAAGCACGCTCTGAATACACGGAAACAATTAGAATAAAACTGTCCCGGCATTTGATTAGAATGCAGACAGACGGGCCAGCAACCCCAACGCATTCTGGGATGGCGCTCGCGTAATTGTTACGTCTGCTAGATAGCCGGAAGAGAAAAATGGTTTGGACAAATAGAAAATAAACAGACCGACCGCCATCGCGTGACTGCCGCGCCGTAGCAAGCCACATACTGGACTGTGAAATACAGAGGGAAAAAACAAAATTGGCCGGAGGAACAGGACAGAAAGAGCGGGTCGATAAAATGGGTGAAGGATGGGTGAAAGCGTTCACACAAATAAGTCTTTACGGTGGCAGAACCAGACAATGTATTATCAGTCCAATAGTGTGAAGATTGTGTGGATTCGTTATACGTGTATATATATACACTCACGCGAACGCGCGCGCGCACCGCACCCCCCCCCCCCACCACCACCCACTCAGCATAATGATATTCATAGTATTTACCATAATTGTCATCATATTCTTTTTCTTTCTTGTATTTTAATTCTTTCTGTCTTTATTCTTCTTCTTCTTCTTCTTCTTCTTCTTCTTCTTCTTCTTCTTCTTCTTCTTCTTCTTCTTCTTCTTCTTCTTCTTCTACTACTACTACTACTACTACTACTACTACTACTACTACTACTACTACTACTACTACTACTATTACTACTACTACCACCACCACCACCACCACCACCACCACCACCACCACCACCATCACTACTAGTACTAATACGACTACTACCACCACCACCACCACCACTAACACCACCACCACCACCACTACTACTACTACTACTACTACTACTACTACTACTACTACTACTACTACTACTACTACTACTACTACTACTACTACTATCCCGTTTCCACCTGGGCTGTGTAGGTAAGTCACAAATTAAGATCCCTGTTACGCCCCTTAACTCCCATTGGACAGATGGTGCCACGCCTACATGTCATAGACCCAACGACACACGGTGTGTGACATGGTCAGTATCGCGCCGGTCGCTTGCCCTTCCCGACACATTTCTTGACACCCATTTTAACCTCAATTGAGCAGGGAGCCCACATCAATGTTTTGAAACAAAAGCCCACCTCTATGAGCATTCGAATCCAGGACAACCGCTCTTTAGGCCAGCGTCCAGCCACTCCACTCCCGTATTTTCCGATTCGTTGGTCCTTCTGTGTTAATTGTAAATATTCATGGCCCTACATTACATCCTTGTTTTGTTCAGAAAAATAACGTGAAGACATGGCGTTCTCTAGCCTATCCATTTCTTCATTAATAATATATGTTAGACGGATACTGTGAACATATTTCATATTGTACAGACAATGGGTTTTCACAACAATGAATTCCTTAGTGAATTCAAACACAGACGGTGTAGTATGTCAGCGACAGTATGGTTCTTGTGTTCATTTTATATGATGTACAACTCTAAGAGTTTGTACCTGACGAGATTCGGGGAAATATGCTAGGCAAGAAGTCGAGCAATTTATAGTTTATGGCGTTTATATTTAAATTGTTTTGTCAGATATGACTGAGCTAACGTACGACAATAGACCGTACTACCTGCTTTCTGTTAGCGTCGAATGTTGGGCGGCGCTCACCAAACCGGACACCCTACATTGTGCCAACGGTGTCGAGCGGAGGAACACAATTGGAAGGGTATAAGTGGTACATCCCTAGTGCGAGAAAATACAACCTGAAGACTAAATGTCATGGCACGGCAGACCAGGCCCTAAGCCTTGTCGGCACCTAGTCTAGGCAGGCGGACGGTTAGAGCATTATTTATGGCCTGGTATATTTCGCTGTAACTCGTCAGTTGCATGCTGCCGAGTTATATATATATATATCATATGAAGTGAGTTTATGATTAATACTTATGCTGAAACAATTAGAACACTTAGTCACAGATATTGTCCGAGTGCATTGACTGTGTGTTTTAACTGTTTCAGCTTAAGTATTATTCATTTACACAAATCATATAATATATAACTCTGCAGTACGCACCTAACGACATGCAGCGAAATATGCCAGGCAATAAATCGTGCAACATATTGTTTGTGGTTTCTGCGTTTAACTTCACTCAGGGAATGCAGTGTTTTTAAGTTAGAGTATTGCTTTGCTGATCTGGCAGCTCCTGCAGCTTGTCTTGTTCCAGGCTACTTTTCCCCTGGGAGTAAACTAGGCAGGCCGAGAGATGGGCCATGCTGCACAGGCAATACATGGCCTCTAAATTCAGCCCTGGTATCTCCCTGGCCTAGAAGTTAAGCGACTTTCTCCGTAATCCCGTTTATCCACGTATGTTAACGCAGCGCGCGAGAATTGGAAGCGGTTCTCGCCTCTGTGGTAACTTACGGGGTAAGTGAGCCGGCCGCTCAGAAAGCAATGGCAAACTACTGAGCGTAATCTTGCCAAGAAATCAACGACAGTGGTAAAATGCTGGTGTTGACAGCGATGTCCTGTTAAGGATATGCGGAAAAAAAACTCGTGATATGAAGGGGTATAACTCCATTTTACAAACTACTGTCTCTCAAGACGGCAAGGTGCTAGTCATTTAAATTGTCCTTTCAGTTCATTGTGAACATATAAGACATACCGGGAACGGTAACTAGGTCAAGAAATGCATGAAGAAGTCGAATGTGTCGGCCGAAAGACGCAAATACCACAGCCCTGCTGTAAACAGGAACAACGCAATTACACCCAAAACAAATATTTCAAATGAAAGGAGAAGAATAATACCGCTAATATCCAGAGAGAAAACGTATCTTCATTTCTTAGCCTAATACGATTGACTTATGTTTGCATGTGTGTTTTATTTGTTTTATCTTTTGCCTTCGCTAGCTATGAACTCAGATGTAGTCCATATACAAGCCACTTCCTCTAGTATTTGCATCTACCGGGGAATGCACTGGACTGGTGTTTGCGTGTGGATTAGCTTTCCCTTTTACCAATGTCCCTCGCCATCAGGTGAACCCACTCCGACTTCACGGGTACTGTTAATTTACGCACGTCCCCAAGTCAAGAACGAGAAGTCAACATCCAGCTGACAGGTGTAGGGGTTGAACCAGTTACCTCTGCATCAGCACACCGGAAGTTTCTGAGTTAGAGTTCTTATCATATCGGCCACGCTGACCTCCCGCACGTGTTGTAAATTGCTGCTGTGTTGCAGACAACCTGGCCTCAGAGGGTGATCACCTTGCTGAATAATTCAAGAGAAGGTAACACAGAGCATGATCAACAGTTAACTCCTCCTGGCTGTCTGGCATGGCTCGGGTCGTATTCACAACTGTTAAGACTTATTTAAACGCTTGCCACAGCACATGGTAGACCATTCGACCACGAATACTCTCAGTCAGTTTTCGGTAAATTAAAAGTTAAGGGTCGACATCTGTGGCTTTGGTGTTAGTGAAACGCAGTTTCACAGTTTCCCAAAATATGGAGTCATCATCATCATCATCATCATCATCATCATCATCATCATCATCATCATCTTCTTCTTCCACTTCTGCCGTCAAGCGTCGTGGGGAGGAAAAATTTGCGTTTCAGCGCCCGGTGGGCGGCACTGGATAGTGTCATTCCGTGTGATTGTACAATTTTTTTTTTTTGATGTCGTCAATTCATTTTCTTCTTGGACGTCCTCTTGGTCTCGTCACAGATGATCTTTGATGTAAGGCCAGTCATGGTAATTGATGGTGTTGCATTCTAACGACATGGCAAACCACTTGATCTTCTGTCTTTCAATAAATGTGGCACAAGGTGTTGATCCCACAGTCTGTCTGATAATAGCATTTCTTACTCGGTCTCGGATTGTTAAGTTGGCAGCTCTCCTCAGGCATCTCATTTCGCAAGTGTTGATTTTGTGAAGGTGTAATTTGGATCAAGTCCAAGTTTGAGATTGGTAGCATAGGGTTGGTGTGAATATGCTGTATTATGTGTCGTTTTTCGGACATGGGTATATTTGGATGTTTCAGATACAGAGTAGAGGGTACAAAATCAGCCACTGCCGATTTGGAATATCGCTTTGCGTTGATTTTTTATGATGAGGTGTCGACCCTTTAGAAAGTAATGTCAAACTACTGAACTACTTAAAATTGTCTTGTAAATCACAAGCATCCACTAAATTGGGTTATGTGAAAGGACATGCAGCTAACTTTAAAGATAAAGGCACTTCTCCACGCTTTGAGGTGTATTGTGTATAAAGTGCTAGCGTTTCCAGCGAGGTAAAATAAGTCTATGACAGATAGCAAGTAAGGACTGTATACGTGGTTGGGTCATTTTCAAGGTAGAACTAGTCATGAACACTCTGGAGGCGGGCCAATTTGAGTCACGATTCTTAAGAGTCTTTGTCATGTCGTGTATACGTACTTTGTTACTCAGCTGTAAAGGTCTGTATAGATCACTGATAGTATTGTCCCACTACGTCGCCAGTTTTGCGGGCCGTCGCTCTGTTCTGTGTAGCCAATATAATGACACAAAGTAGTGCAGCTTTACATAACAGAGTTACGACACATACAGAACGTTGCGGCGGTTAGCCTTCACCAGCAAACAAACATATTCAAACAAA
>JACEFZ010002115.1:0-25000 GCA_014155875.1 Cepaea nemoralis
GGTTCGCTGCCACTTTTTTTGTGGGAAGATCTTGGATATTTACTTGGCCATTGAATGAGCCTTCTCTAATGATGGTTCTACGCAGGGTCTCTCTTGGTCTTTCCCGTTTTCTTTTCCCTACTGGTGACCATATGAGGGCTTGGTAGGGGAGTCTTGACTTGTCCATTCTGAGAACATGGCCAATGTAGTTCCAACGGCGTCTTCTTATGAAATTGGATACTGTATCTTGCTTAGTCTCTTGTCTTATTTGTGAATTGTCTCATGACAATCCCCAGGAATAATTCTGGATCCTTCACCAGTTCCTGTACCTCATGTATTTTCATTCCCAGGGAGTCTTTAATATCCGGTGCCCACCGTCGTTTTCATCCAGCCCTGCCTCTTCTTCCAGCAACTATGCCTTCCTTTTCTTTCTAAACAATTGTGACCTTTAATACCACTCTGTGGCGAAGGGGTTACGGACACAATTCGTTATCCCGCAAACCGATTTCGAAACTCAGCTGCGGGCGATTTGGCAACAGACCAAATAATAAGAGTGTCGGTCATTCAGAGAACATTGGAAAACCATTGAACGTAAACTTGCTAAGAAATCACAAATAGCCAAAACATGCTGAGGTTAACTGAGACGTCCTGTGAAGGATATGCAAATAACATTAAACAAAAAATATAGCCAAAGCAAACCTATTTCTTCGTTCATCTTCAAACGTCAATATGAATACATCCAGATAAAGCTACAGTCAGTTTAAACTGGTTGGCATCCCCACAAAGTAAGCAGTTCAGTTTTTGAGACATGCTGCTATTTATAAACCAGCTTCCATTCATGTTCAGATCTGAGAAAATGTCAGTCATTATCTTCTTATTGATCCACGGTTCACTATGAGCAGACGTCGATGCAGCCGAAATGATCCTAGCTCTGGCTCTTAAACTTCCGGAACGCTGACCGGGTGGGCGGTCCAACGCCTACACCGGCATTAAGTTGTACTTACACATCGAGTTCTCGTTCAGAAAGTTGAGTTAAGTTAAGAACCGACATCACTGCACTCAGGACATTCCAATACGCGCTCCGTCCCTCGTTCAACAGCCAGAGAAGAGTCATACTACTAATCGTTCCCACCGATTTCTGTTTGAAAGTTCTCCTTGTCTTTCTTCTCAGTTTCGATATTCTTCCAGAACCCCTGCGAATCCTCGCAATCTCATCTTTCCACATACGGGCTGTCAATATGTTCTCCCTCCTTCTCCACCTGGTCCCACAGGCGCACGACCACCTGTTCCGTGGCTATATGTTCTATCCTCAGTAGGCGCACACCCTTCCACCTTCCAGCCTAAGAGCCTGTTCATTCCCCCCCCCCCTTCCGCACTCCAGCATGACCAGGGCAAAATATCGATACAATTCTCACAATCTGTAACCTCTGAATCGAGAATAGCATGGCTAGTTTCTTTAGCCTCTTTCAGGCAATCGTCGTTAGTTATTCTGGCAGTCTAAGGAATCTGCAATATTCCTCATAACAATGCCAACAATGGATATCATAGCATGGTTCAGAAAGGAAATGCAAGCTACTGAACGAAAAGTTTCCTAGAAAATCAACCTCAAGTTTATCACAACGACCCGTAAAAGACATACAGCATTGAAATAATTCCAAGAACGTTTCTGTAGCTGTTACGTTCACAAACTGATTGATAAACAGGGCTTTAAGATCACTACATTAGCTAGCTCTGGCCCTAAATAAAACAATAAAGAACGAGTCAACGCACGCAAGGGTGTTCGAACGTGACATGAAATGTAACAATGCTAAAACGGGATATCATACAATGAAGTTGCTGATATGACAATAGCCTATTCTTGGAGACAACAGCACTTATTTGAGACGATAAGCCAGAAATTTGTACCCTCATATCGGTACATGTTAAATATATTATTTTCCTGAAATAGTGTTGTGTTAAAAATACATCCTTACAACATTATTAAATTTAGTTGCCCTTTTGCAGTATAATTAACAGCGTGTTTCTGAAACGTAATTGCTAACTTTATGGATTTGTCAACAACCTCAAGCTGACTGCTGCTTTATTTTAATATATTCATATTAACGTCAGAAGTGAACGAGGAAGTAGAACGGCTCTGGCCGTTTCGAAAAAAAAAAATGTTAGCTGAATCATTAGGAGGTGGCGCTGATTTCATGAGCTCTGTCGGAGTATAGTTCGTCTTCTGCCAAGAGAGATAAAGACTGGTCGCCAAAACCTCGGTGCATTACTTAACTACGCTAGTTCTAATACATTACAAACCTACAGCCGGTTCCTGATTCGGGGTAATGTATTTTGTTTGTTTGTTGGTGATACACTTGTATATGTGGGTAATACAAGAATCGAAACTCTGTGGACAGTCATACCTGGCAACGCAAGCGTCATTACACTTGCTTGTGCTTGATAAAAGGGTCATTTATTTATTTAATTATATGATCTTGCCTGGAATCTTTAGCGAACCCTCAACATGACTGATGATTAATGTCTGGGAAAAGGGAGTTGTATAATGCCGGTCTAATGCTGGAGTCCTAATAGAAACACAAAATATGACTAGAAAGATGGACAAGTAGGAAAACTATACAGTTTAAAACAATTAAAAAAAACAACAACAGATACAACAATTAAAAACAGATAAAAGAAAACAATAAAAACAGATAAAATCAATACAAAAATATTTAAAAAAAACACAATAAATACACACTCAATGACTAGGAAGCTCGACGAAGAGTTGAACTAAACAGTTTAAAAACAATAAACAACAGGTGCAACAAAAGAATACTTATTTTGGCACCCGAGGAGAATTAGTGGGATCTACAAGGAAAAAACAGAAAAACAAAAGAAAAGAAAACTAGTCCCTAGTTTTTCTGTCTATTCGTCTACGTCTCGGAAACCGAAGTGTTTCATATTTTTTTTTTATTGTTTTTTTTTTTTTTTTTGGTACGTTGATGAATACAGATTTGGGACGAAATATTTATCAGTATCGTTGTGTGTTTTCCCATTCGTCTAACATTGATTAGTGATTTAAAGAAACACATTGTTTTTATTAAAAATATAGATAATGCTAGTGTCCGACTAAACACACAAAGTATGAATAAGAAGCTCCACGAATAGAATAAAGAAAGCCTAAAACAATTAAGATAAAGATACACATAAGATAAGAATACTTATCTCTGCATTCAAGAAAACAACGCCATCTACACAAAAACTAACCCTTTTATGTTGATCCGACTACCTATCAGATGCCGAGATAAGTGTTCTGTTATTTTATCTGTTTTGTTTCATTTTGTGTTTTTCTGTTCTCAGTTTTTGTTTTCTGTTCTGTTTTTTTTTTCCCCTTAGGTTTCCTTGCAAGCTGATAAAAATTCCAACCAATACGTTTGTCTGTTTCTGTGTAAGTTCTTCCCATTAGTCGCACAAGATTGGTGTTTTAAAGAAACATATATTTTTATCAGTTAATGCATGTTTCTCACTGTTAGCTTCGAATCCTGAAAGAAATAAAAATAAATTTAACAAAAAACAGTAACGACCAGACTAAGCTGCTGAAAAAGCGATAATATTTGAAGTAAAATGCAACACATCGAAACAAGAACAAGAGTCTCAGTGCATTGGCACATTCAAACCTGTTTACTTTAACTTGATCACAAATAACCCAGAGAATTTGCAAATGTCACAATGTTGTTTTTTCGCCTCTTACAGGCCGCTAAATTTGGAATATTATTTTTGGACCTCGTTAAGAGTTCTGACAGAAAGAAAATGATGAAATAAACGAAACGAATTACAAGAAGCAAAATGTGTCCTTTCTGTTTATGGAACTTTTTGGATTCAATAATATTAAAAATAGTTAATGATTGTTTTGAATTTCAAGCTCATTCAAAAACAGTTTTCCTGGTTGCACACGTGACTACGTGAAATTATGTGTTTATTTTCGGTACCGGAAGCTTAATTACGGAAATAACTATTTGTTTGTCTTTTTATTTGCGGATATTTAGGGAATTTATTATGGCATTCTTACAAGAAGAAGAAGAAGAAAGAAAAACAATAAAGAAGACATTTTAAATAACAGAAAACGAGTACACACCACTCAAGCTCCTTCCCAAATTTAGATTTATGGACATTTCAGAATCTTCTTCCTCTTCTTCTTCTTCTTCTTCTTCTTTTCTATTCTTCTCGTCTTCTTCTATCTTCTTCTTCTTCTTTTTCCTCTCTTCTTTCTTCTTCTTCCCTTATTCTTTTCTTCTTTCTTATTCTCCTTCTTCTTCTTCTTCTTCTTCTTCTTCTTCTTCCTTCTTTCTCTTCTTTTATTCTTCTTCTTCTTTCTTCTTTTCTTTTTTTCTGTACTTCTTCTTCTCATTATTATTATTATCATCATTATTATCGTTATTATTATATTATTATCCTCAATTATTATCGATTATATTATATTATATTATTATCATATTCTAAGCTGAAAAAAGAAAAGAAAAGACGCTCTTACTTGCTTACGATACAGTCCGGCATTAGAGTTTCGCTAGCAAGGGTAGAAGTTTGCTCTTATCTGGTAAGGTGCTATGGTCAGTGCAGTGGTTAGCAGGCTTACCTGCCAATACAGAGGTCTTGTTGTCAAACATCCCAATGGAGGGATTGGGAACATTTAAAACAAATATGGATCTGGGCACCCAAGCATCGACACTCAGGCTTACAGTGGTTGGCAGGAAATGTTATGGGGAGGTAAAGACGGTCAGTGTGGTATAACATCACAAATGAGTGCTATTAGTTTATTAAAATATGAGACTAGCAACATATTCCTGGTCTGTAATTATAGCTTTAAATGTGCATGTTGTATACTGCGTCCTCTTGTCTCTCATTCTTACTACCTACTTCTATGAGCGCCTAACAATACGTGTGTATTATTTATTTATTTATTTATTTATTTATTTATTGTCTTTATAACCTCAAATGGTTCGGCAATTGATACTTATGTTAAATACGCCTCAAATAGTTAAGTTTAGTAAGGCTAAGAACCGATATTACTGCATTCAGGACATTCCCATATGCGCTCCGTCCCCTCGTCCAACAGCCAGCGAAGAGTTACACTACTAATAGTTACCACCACAATCTGATTGAAAGTTGTCATGGTCTTCCTTCTCAGTTTTGAGATCCTTCCAGAATCCCTGCCGATCCCTCGCCGTCTCATTCTTTTCACATAGGGTTCTCAGTCTGTTCCCTCACCTTCTCCACCTGGTCCCACAAGCGCAAGACAACCTCTCCCTTGTCCATAGGTAATCTACCACCAAGAGGTGCATTCCCTGCCAGCCTCCAGCCTATCAGCATGTTCATTCCTCCGCACTCAGACACATGGCCGGGGCAAAATAAAAACCATACAATTCTCACAATCTGTGACCTCTGAAGCTAGGTGAGCCATTCAACACGAAGCATTCCTTTCCCCACCTTGCTAAGCATGCTTCTTGAGTCCATAGTGAATAGAATGTGTGTTGCCGAGGTTTCCTCTAGCCAACGGAAAGCCACTATTACTGCTTCCACCTCCACTCTCTTGCTGGAGGTCGTAGTCTCATAGTGCCAGACTCTCCTTTTTTCAAGAATCGCCCATTAGCCTTCGGAATGAAATCCCAACCACTCCGTCTGTTTCTCACCAATGACCCATCGGCGTAGATCACTATGTCACATTGATGTGTGTTAATCTGGATTAATTGTTGCACCTCAAACTGTGCGGACACGCCGTCCATTCTCTGCACTCACGACCCAGTGTTATGCCTCACATAATACATGAAAGCCTATCATTTGGCACATTTGCAGTGGTTTCAGACCTCTTTCTTCCTCTTCGTCTTCTTCTAGTCTACTCTGTGTGGCGTTGGTGATCGTGCCTATTTCGTGTACTGCCAGTCATTTCTTATACGGATGTTCCTCCATGTCCTCTTCTAGTCTACTTTGTGTGGCGTTGGTGTTCATGTCTGTCTCATGTACTACAAGTCATTTCTTGTACTGATTTCCTCGACGCCCTGTCAAATATCAAACAGTCTCTTTTGGCCCCTCACTGCCTGTCCACCTCTCCAGCTTTCTCGCTGTGACGACATACATTTGCTGTCCTCGCTGTTTTTCCATTCGCCTGCTTTTCCGTCATATCTCGTATTTTCCCATCCACCGAGCTTCTCAGTCATATCTCGTGTTTTCCCATCCGCCGAGCTTTTCCGTCATATCTCGTGTTTTCCCATCCACCGAGCTTCTCAGTCATATCTCGTGTTTTCCCATCCGCCTAGCTTCTCTGTCATATTTCGTGTTTTTATTATAAGAATATCATGGACTAAAAAGAAAAGAAACACCCAATTCTTGACATCTGCACGTGTTAAGAGATCGCTAATGAAAACCGTAAAGAAAAGAGGCATGAAATGTACGGATTATATCAACAAAAGAGGTTGGCTAGATGAATTACCATTGATTGTGGAAAATAGTAGATGCGAGAGGCAGAGGAAGAGAGAGAAAGGTACATGTACGAAACGTTTAAAAGGTGGTCAAGTAATGATAATACAAGCAGCACCATCTTCACATCAATATCAGATGCTGGAGATGTTTGGGACATCTGATCACAAAATATGCTCCAGACCTGGCAAAAGAAGAAGACGAAGAAGAAAAAGTCGAAAAAGGAAAAGAAGTAGAAAAAGAAGAAGAAGAGGAGAAGGAAGAAGAATAAGGAGGAGGAGGAAAAGGAGGAGAGTAGATGAGAAGGGAGGACTTAATAATAGGAGGAAGAGGAAGAAGAAGAAGAAGTAGTAGAAGAAGAAGAAGAAGAAGAAGAAGAAGAAGAAGAAGAAGAACAAGAACAAAAACAAGAACAAGAACAAGAAAGGAAAGATTAATTCCATGGCAGATACTGTCAATTGGATGTTAAGTCTTAGGTCTTCACGTATTCTAGGTCATAGAGCGATGGATTGGTTAATATCATTTTTCGTCGCACTTCCTTCACAGGTAATTCTGAAAGTGATGCCACTTGGTTTGAGGCCTTGTCGATCCCGTAGCCGAATTGCTCGTAAAAATAGAATCCTGTTGCTGTTTGCATTTGAAAACCGACAATCGTGCTTGGCAAGAAAGCGCACAAACCACACTGCACTTGACAGTTTAAACACAAAATAACGCTTAACAGATCACAGTTATGTTTACGAAATATAAAATATGAAATCAGGAATCCCCGGGAAGGTTAACCCGGTCAACAAATGCCCGCAGAAGTCGGATGTGTCGGCCTAACGGTGCAAGAACGAAGCTCTGCTGTAAACAGGCACAACGCAATCACATCCGGAAAAAAAACTCCGGATGAACGAAGAAGAAGAAGAAGAAATCAGGAATCAATGTTATTGCACTCAAGACATTCACACACGTGCTTTACCCCCCTATTCAGTAGCCAAAGAAGAGTCCCCTGCTGATGGTACCACTGGTAGCCTGACTGAACGTCCGCCTGGATTTTCTTCTAGGTTGCGAATACTACGTAAATGCGCTGCAATATTGCAAGAGATTGGTTTCTATACGCTTATTGTTATCTGAGCCGGCCGCTCAGAAAGCAATGGCAAAGTACTGAGCGTAATCTTGCCTAGTACATCAACAGCAGCTGAAAGATGCTGGTGTTGAAATTTTGTTTTATTTCTTTAAACAGTGTGACACTTTACATAGTGCACAATTCCTTTACAGTGCTTGTCGCCAGATGTAAATATGTAAATATCGGTAAACGCACTAAGAGAAATGAATCTTGTATGCGTAGTTGCACATCCCCGCGTGAATACACAATTTAGAAATAAAGTAGATAAAAAATGAGTACAAAGTGAGCGCAGGTGCGAAAAATCACGCTTATTTAAAATCTAATTACCGTGCTTTAGCGAGAGTTTTGTTAAATCTCGAAAATGAAACGAGAGGTAGCGAAAATCGTAAACTGAAAAGGCAGTGCAGATAGGTTTATTATCATCATTATGTGCCATGCATGGAGGGATCATGGTTTGTCATCTCATGCGCTCACGAGTCTAGGATCATATCTATCTATGTTCTGGTCACGATTATGCCGTCTCTAAGCCATCCACTTTGTTATTCGTCGATTCATCTTTTGCTCTGATTACCCCAAGTTTTCCAGCTATTACCAAGTTTTCAAAGTTTATTAAAGAAAAATCATCTGATTTTCTGCACTTAAAATTTAAAATAGAAAATTTATAAAAGAAAAACCATCTGAGTTTCTGCAATTAAAAATTAAACTCAGAAAATTGATTAAAGAAAAACAAAACATCTCAGCTTCCCTAACTAAAAGTTAAACTAAAAAAAAATAATGACTAAAAAACAAAAACCAATCAGCTGCGATAAAATAGAAAAATACTCAGAGGATAATTCAATAGGCGCGAAGAACCGGTTCGAAATATTGATGACAGTTCCATAAGAGATGACCCCGAATGAATTTGCCACACATGCTAGAGATTGTGTATCACGCTATCATCAACCAGAGGTATGAAACGGCTAGAAAGAACATCTGGATTGCAAATGGCACTTTGAAAGATAGAGAAAGGAGCAACACACAAAAATGAACCAAACACACATCAAAATCTAACAATAGTTGAGTTGAGTCAAAAACTGACATCATTACACTCAGGCCATTCCCATAAGTGCTCAGTCATCATCTTCAACAGCCAGTGTAGAGTTTCAATATTAACGGTGCCCGTTACAATCTGAGTATATGTCCGTCTTGCTTTAAATCTGAGCGACGACTTTCTAGCAGATGCTCTGACCAACCCCTGCTGCAGCTTTCTCTCTAGACTATGATGGTCTGTATATCTGTTCTTCTGTACTGTTCACACATTCCCAGAGGGCCTTCACTACATCTGCCTTATCATGCGTGAAATCACCCCTCAATGATGCAGCACCAGCCAATCTGTCTCTGCTTGTTCATTTCCAAGCACACCAGAGGTTCCTGGAGAAAAAACTAAGCGAATGCTAACAACCCGCGACACCTGAATAGATGCATACCATTAGCACGAAGCATGCCAGTCTTCACCATTGTCAGCATGCTTTGCGAATCAGTCACAATCACGACATGCGTATACAGTTTGTTTTCCAACCAGAGGAAAGTTGCAGTAACCACCTCCACCCCATTCTCAGACCTGAGGTTGTAGTTTCATATGCCAAGCTCTCCTTTACTAAATATTGGCCATTGGCTTTTGCTATGAATCCCCAGGTATCTTTTTTGCCTCTCAACACAGAGATAATCACATCGCCAGGATGAGAGTAGTGCTGGATTAATTGCTGAATCTCTACCTTCTTAGTGCCTGCTTGCCACTCCCTACACTCACCACCAGTGTGATTTTAACTCCTCACGTATCTGAATTTCTATTCACACTCTTACCAACTCCTTGCCTTTGCCAATCTTCTCAAGTGAGCACACTTCCCCAGTGGTGTCTTCTACATGAGCCATCCATGATCTTCCTCTTAATAACCTATGGCACTTGACTGTATCCAGGGAACCATGCAGGAGGTATTCTTTGCAGGAGGTGTGACCTTACCTGCAACACCTTGAGTCTGCCTGCAACGATCGGCAGCGCCAGGATGTATCGCATACACACTATTGGGGTGTATCTTGTAGATCCCAGAGAGACCCTTATGGCTTCATTCTGTATGCGCTCTAGTCTCACTAGCTGACTCTTTGAAGCTATCAAGAGAATTAAGAAAAGGTCGGTAGAGGCAAGATTCAGTTTCTACAACTACAATGTGCTGCGATGGAAGAACACCAGTAGAATGGAATGGATTACGAAATGTTTAGAGGACTAAAAGTAATAACCACAAACTTTTGAAACGGACATATATTGTAAAGGACACAGGAAGAATGACCCATCAGGGCACTGTCTCATGATAGAGAGACATTTCCAAAGGCTATTATGGGAACAAGGTTCTGCACAGAACAAGCCACATGATGATGATAAACAACCACTGGTGTCCTGGCTGCTGAGAATAATTTTGCAATGTGCACGAAGCAAGGCCAAATGACATTTTCAAACGCCGATGGTTGTTGTTTGTGACATATTTATTTTTACAAAATCCATAAAGTCTGATTTATTGTATGTATGTCAGTTTTCTTTTACAGTGGAAATAAAATGGACTAGAATGTTCCATGTCTGAATTACGTCGCATTGCCATAATATTTCCCTATTTGTCTGGGGTAGACCCAGCTTGATAAAAATGAGCACCAGACAATTTTCAGAATTTCCTTGGAATTGTCTGAGCAATAAAGGCTGTAAGGAAGGGGGTCTGACCACCTCACCCCATATAATATGGCCTAGAAATGTGAAAGATTAAATATCATGGCAAGGCAAGTAAGCCAAGCCTTGGTTGGCAACTTGTCTAGGATGTAAGCTCCGACAGGCGGATAATTAGAACATCGCTATGCTGAGACGGCAGCTTCTGCAGCTTGTCTTGTTCCAGATGTTTTAATGTTATCTTTCCTCTGGATTGAACTAGGCAGGCGTCGTATACGTCATCAGCCATCACCACATTTCCTGGAAACGGAGAAAAATGGGTCTAGGCAGACGCTAATTATAAGGACAGGGAGTAAAGTTGAAATGAGCATAACGATTGGAGGGCGAAGTCCCGACCTGGCCAGCTGGAAACCGGCCAGAAAGTAGTTGTCACTTGTGAGAAAATTGTCAGAGAGACAAGTCCCTTTTCCTTGCGGTGGGAAGGTCTATCTTAGTGCCCAATCTCGCCCTCTACACCACCGGTAAGCTTGTGAATTCATTGTAAATACTATGATGTGCCTCTAGATGCTTCCCCCCCCCCCCCTTTTTCATATATTTTAAAGGACGTTGTAGTCAACATCAGCATTTTCAGCTGCTGTTGATGTACAAGGCAAGATTACGCTCAGTAGTTTGCCATTGCTTTCTGAGCGACCGGCTCACAAACCCCGTAAGTAACCAACTCGGCGAGAACCGCTACCGACTATCGCGCAAGTTACGTTACTCACGAGAATATACGGGATTACTGAGAAAGACGTTAATCCCCAGGCCAGGGAGGCTGGCAAATGCTTATAGTAGACATGCATTATTATTTTGGATGTGGATTGTGAAATTCAGAGATCAGTGCTTCATTGAGAAGATAATCTAACTTGTTCACCTTCTGCAGAAATGACATGCCTATTCCGCTGGAAAGTTTCTCCATGTTTAGCGTTTCACCTGCTATGAGTTGTTTTTCTGTATGCATGTGAAAGTTATCTCACTCACAATGTATATTTGCACTTTCCTATGGCTGTAGGACCGTTCCCTATGGACACACATTATTTGGCACAATCTTCCTCCAAATGTGAAAAGTTCTGGAGAGTGTGTTTTACACCTCCAGTGTTTAGATTATGTGATGAATATGTGATCTTTGTCATGAATATATTGAGAGGATTTGAGGGAAGAGCATGTTGTTCCCATGAGATTTATTACTCAGTAAAGGAGACAGCTAGAAGCACCGTATGCCCATTTGTCTGCAGGAAGTGTCCTAACCGCTAGTATGACACAATTACTGGTGACGGCTTGGAGGAAAATTTTATGTTCAGAGACTTCCTAAAAGCGTTCTTATAAATGCCATAATGCAATTAGTTCCTGAAGTAGGCACTTCATATTCTTGATACATTTGTTGAGTTTTACAAAGAGAAGTTCTCAACCCCCTTCCCCCCCCATCCCCCCCCCCCCCCCGGCCTATAAGAGTCAGGATGAGAGAAGAACAATGTATTTTGTGTGCGATCTTTGCTCAGGTCCTGATACATATCTATTAGATAGATGTCCTGTTAATTCATGTAATGATAATAATTGTTCTCATTTGTGTGCGTCTTATATTTTTAATGTGGGTTCAGGAATGTGAATTTAACAGCTGGGGAAAAAATGAATTTTGCCCAGTGGAACTAGGCAGGTGAATTGATAATGAGGGTGATGGGGATGGTTTTGTGAACAGAGTCTAATCTGAGAGAAATAAAGACTGGGCTTTGCATTGTAGGACGTGGGATGATCACGTATATATCATGATGACTTTGTCTCAATATACGTATGTCACACGTCTTTGTCTTATTGCGATGCCTATGTCAAAGGCTGTGTCTTGATTGAATGATATCGTCTCAACTGAGGCACCTGTCTCAACAGGAGGACTGTATCACAACCGGATACCTCTATCACAACCTGTTTTTGTCCCAATGAGATCTATCACAACAGGACAACTTGGTTTCATCTCTTTGACTTTATCTTGTTCTGCTGTTCTGACTGGTAGGAGTTTATGTCATTGTAACATCATAGCATCAAAGGGGGAGTGGGTGGTGATGTTTTATTTTGTAATGACATTTGATTTTATACAAATGTGTAAAGAAGGGATTTTGCATTTTTATGTTAGCATGGGGGGGGGGGGGGGTGGATGGTGGCGTTGCCTGAAGCTCATGATGTCTTGGTCTGTTGTCTTGTCAACAGTGGGCTAATGAAGAGTTGGGAGCCTGAAACCTGACTGGCAGGATGGTCTCCATTTCTCTCAGGATACAAGAGGCATGATGATTCTAAAGAAATAACCCCCCACCTCATGGTCACTCAGTATATGCCTGGCAGCCTAACATCTTATAATCTGTCGTACAATGTGCGGTTGAATTTACCATCATGAGGAATCAAATCAACGGGTGAAGTAAGAGGCTATGATGCTTAGACATTACTCTGAACACCAGGGACAATCAACATCATGGTATATGAGTTAGGAAACTCACCATGTAATGTCTTC
This sequence comes from Cepaea nemoralis, assembly GCA_014155875.1. Taxonomy (NCBI): domain Eukaryota; kingdom Metazoa; phylum Mollusca; class Gastropoda; order Stylommatophora; family Helicidae; genus Cepaea; species Cepaea nemoralis. The sequence continues at coordinate 12,763 of JACEFZ010002115.1, forward strand.
AAGAGCAGGTGCCTGTTATCAAGATTGATTGCCTTACCTCAACACCCTTAGGTTTGGTATACCAGGATAGGTATCCCCTAAGTGCTCAACTGCCAGTTTTCTACCAGCCAAATTCCAGAGAATGAACAATAGTTGGTTAAAACCCCTGGGGGTTGATTACAACATCTTGTTCATGGATTATTAAATGGACAGAGAGGATAATTATTTTCAGTGTTTTCTGAAGGATTTGTCTGCATTATTGAAGGATGTATTTGCACTTCTGAGGGATTTGTCTGCTTTACTGAAGGAGTTATGTCCACCAGTGTACGCAGAGAGTGGTGCCAGTCCTGTTCATAATTTACAGCTAATTATATAAAGAAAGCTTCACTGATATCACTGAGTGTGGGATGGCCTTATCGACTTGAGACTGGTCGTGCTGAAATGCCATGTGACAATAGATGAGATTCTGATATTATTAACCAGAGCTGCTGGACGGTTAGTCATCTTTTTCATTGTATTCGATGATGTAGGAAATTACCTTCTGTTCAGTATGAAGAGGATCTCTTATATTGTTTTACTGACCCCAACCACAGCTCCACTGGGCCATACAGCGTACTTAGATCTCACGTCATGGTTATGTCCTCTCGTGATCTCACTATGAAAGCAAATAACAGGGTTTAGCCAAGATTGTTGACAAATCTGGTGGCTTTCCCTAAACCAAATCATTAATGGAATGGGATAAGTTACAGAAGATGTTTTCCAAAGTGCAGGTTGAGATAACATATCATTTTGATAAGACTCTTTTGGTGAATTTAGAGATGAGAGACTGTTATCATCAATATGCAGATAGATTCGAAGAATTAGTGTTTTGATAATTGGCTTAGAATTCGAAGAATTAGTGTTTTGATAGTTGGGATAATTGGCATTTGTTGGCTGGTAATTGTGGGGAAAACATCACATGGTATACACTGATTTTTTCATTCATGTGTTTGTAATTGTTGGAGGGGATGTAATATCCACAGTCCAGAGTGAGAATTTCCCCAAAATCCACCACATGTTCTCATTAAATGACTCGTGTTCCGAAGGTTGTGGGTTCGAATCCGGGCCGCACCCTTCGGTTTACGAGTTAAATGTTTCGGAGACTCCTGTGGGTCGTCGCTAAAAGCTACGGAGTTCGTGCTTTGTGCGATGCTTTCCGTTCTGCGGAAAGGGACCGAGCCATATGGGACAAAACCCGGTGCAATGAAGTCGACCATGTCGACTTTTAAGCGACTTTAAGCGGTTGGGTTGAAACCTGGAGTTTGTGTTTATAACTTGTAGAAGTTTGGTTCATAATTGGTGTTCACATTTGTTATGCAATACTATGTTACATTAAAATTTGATCATGGTGAGGAGGGATCCATACACATTCATTCATTCATTATGTGCCATGCCGATAAGCGTGGGCGGTCATTTTCTGCCATCTCACTAGATCACCAGAGACGTGGATCAGCTCCGTGTTTCTGTCTTGACCATACAACATGGCCAAGCCATCCAGGTATTTAATTCTTGGTCTTCCCATTGGTCTGATCCCTTCGATCTTGCCAGTTGTCACCAAGTTCTGAAATTCATTTCTTCTCATAACATGCCCAAAAAATTTGCCTGTAAGCTTAGCATACTCTGCCACTCAGTTGTGGAACAATCTTCCACAAGAAATCAAAGACACCGCCAATCATTATACATACAGTCGCAATCTGTTTGAACACTACCTCAGGACAGACTACACGCCCCCTTAAAAAAAACAGCAATAAAGACAATAATAATGGTAAATTATCTCGAAAAACAACTAGCCAAAAAAAAAAAAAAAAAACAACAACAACAACAAACAAACGATAAAAAGAAACATTCCCATATGTACACACCCACCTTGGGTATTCATGATGCCCATGTTAAACATTGCCTCAATGTATTATTGATTATTTTTCATGCGTTTTAATGCTTATTGTTCTTTTGTTGTCAAAGAATTGCTTCATAAGAGATGTTGAATGAAAGAATGCATGAGAGGAAATAGAGAAGAAGGGCAGAATGTCAGACGGGCCTGCGTGCCCAATTCTTAACCCTTTGAAAACAAAAAAAAGATTTTCGTTCGTTCGTTCGTTCATTCGTTCGTCTCTAATCAGTTTACAATCTTCATTTGTTTCTTGAAGGACTTGTTCATTGGCTCTTCTATATGTCCATGGTATTCTTTGCATTTTCCTCAGAAACCACATTTCCACAGCCTGTCACAGGATAAAGTAACTTGTCAGTCGATCAATGATAACCAAACCCGACATTATTTTGCTAACACGATTGACGCTTTTATGGTGAACAAACTGAGGACAATACGTCTGTACAGATTCTCGACACCTGGTCAACAGTGTGTATGAGATCAAAGGGAGTCACGTAGAGTTGTCTACACATAGTCGACAAGTTTGATGACAGGATGTTATTCGAGAGGTGTGTACTGGCGACATTTGTCTACCAAACGGAAGTGGGTCGTTGCAAGTGATAGACAGTATGCCTGCTAGAGGTCAGAAAGATTATGTAATGGGAGAAAGGTCTTTGGCTTACAGACAACCCGGATATTTGTTGGATGAGACAAAGAACTCCACAGATGAAAAGGAAAATTGACAGCTAATTGACTCTGGTTAGTCTGGAAACAGGAGGACAAAGCCAGATTCTGGACTGATTGGCGTCTGGACTTTCCGGTGACTCACTCAAGCACCTATATAAAACCCAGTGCAGTAAACAGGTGGATGGAGTCGAGGAAAACATTCTGAAGTGTAGAATTGGGGATAATTCCCAGTTGTGGTATATTAGAGGGACTAGCCTATCTAAGTAGTGATAGTTATCCACGGACATAGATCCAATCGGATTGCCTAGTTTCTCGAGTAACAACAGGAATAGACATATGGTAGGCAATTAATTATATCTAACTTAAGAGTATGATTATGAATAGAGTACAGTACTGTGTAGTGATATAATGTATTAGGATTAGTGATAGAATGTTCTATAAGTGCGGTGCTAGAAAGTATCATAGGAGCGTCGGCACTAGTATTCTATTTTGTGGCTTCAAGTAGCTTGTGTTATAGATCGTTTTACTCAGGAAGTTGAGGACAATGTAGTGGAATAATAATTAGAGAGATTAAGGATGGTTGAGAGGGAGGAGGGGAATGTGTAATGGTAGGATCTTCCAGTAGGGCATCTGCTGGGTTTCTACCCGTTCCGTTATTCTTTCCTGGTGTTGTCAGGTCTCAGATCATATGATTGATTTATTTGGCCGCATGACAGAGATCGGATCTCTGTTATAGATCTGAGTGCTGTTAATTGCATACAATCACCTAATTACGGTCAGGACTGAGTTGCCCTCACCATGATGTTATCGGCTCTACAGGTTCCATGTACAGTTCCCCTTGAGTGTTCTACGTGAGTGGGAGAGGGTTTACTTCGAAGAAGCAGTTTCAAAGTTTGACACAATGATGGCTCAGCATCTGAAGACAGAGGTTGCTGAGAGGCCGCTACATAGGGCTTATACCCAAGTTGGTTTGCGGGAACCTGGCGTCTGCTGAGTGGAATTGTATGAACAGAAGTGTTGTGTTTAATGAGTGATAAGCTTCATCACCGAAGATTAATAACTCGCATACTAAAGACATATATACATATATATATATATATATATATATATAGCTATATACACATCTACCTAACAAACATTAATAGGTTGTGTTCTAAAAGAGGGGAAAATGTTATAACCAGAAACTAATAAACAGTAGAGTTTCCCCAAGTGACATTTCAGTTAATTGGAGAACTATCAGTTCAAACAAATATTAGGAAACAGAGTAACTTCACCGTGTGGTGGAGTGGAGACCAAGATCAACAGTGTCTATCGGATTACCAGCATCCTGTTTGTTCGAGTGATTGGAGAAAGTCGTCATCTTCTGGGTGAGGTTCACTGTCCGGAAAAAATGGTGCTGTTGTGTGCTAAGCACTATGATGTTACAGACTTTGCTTCTAAATCACTGGTCTACCATTAGAATACACGTCACACATTCTACACCTTATACACACATACACTTCTCCTACATATACTCTTTGCTTTAATAAATTTCTTGTTTTTATTTGTTGAAGCGAGAGTTGTCAAGTATGTTATGTTGGGGAAGAATGAGAGGGGGCATGATCCAGGGGTGAGTAAGAGTGAGAGGAAGGTGTCTTCAGATTGAGGGAGTGTGTGGACGGAGTCTGCTGGATATCTCCAGAATAGAGATATTGAATTAAAACAAATGTGGGTATCGATTCTCTTCACTCCAGGGACGACACTAAAGTGGTAAAGAAGAACAAGTAACTAATACGACATTCATTCGTTACACACACACTACATTTATTGGGGGCTCGTAAACGTGATCTTTGGACAGCGGGATCTTTAGACAACGGGATCTTTTAACACGGGATCTTTAGTTAGAGGATGGAGATATCCTATTAGTGAGAATCCAGCTAGAGTGAATGTGGATAGGTGTTAGGACTTATCTTACCTGTTCACACTTCACACGTCTGCATAGGTCTGTGGTCCTGATTCTACTCTTGTCACTGAGTGATTGTGTTGTGTTGTATGGTGTGTTATAAATATATAGATTAATAGTATTTGGTCATTAGCTATATATTGGTTTAGAGATAATCTATACTCTATCTGTTGAGTTACCTCTCTGTAAAATGGCCACTCCTAGATTAACTACGGCGGAACTTAGGGCAAAGGGGGAAGAAATAGGATTGTCGGGTTCTGCTCTAACGGATTACATACAGGAAGTGGAGAGGGAATATCGTCAAGCAGAAAGGGGAGATCGAAAGGCCGAGTTGGAATTGAGAAGGATGGAGGCAGAGCAAGCAGCTAAAAAATTGGAAGCAGAACAAGCTGCTAGGCAACTTGAGGCTGAGCAAGCCATGAGAAGGCTGGAAATAGAAGCTAAAAAATTGGAAGCAGAGCAAGCTGCTAAGTTACTTGAGGTTGAGCAAACTGCTAAGCAACGGGAAGCGGAGCAAGAGGCTCAGAAAAGGGAGCATGAGTACCGGATGCGGGAACTCGAGCTCAAGAGGCAATCTAGTGGGGAAACTGAGGGAGCAGTGGGAGGTTCCTCTCTCCCTGGCTCAACACCAGTAAGTGGACATAGCTACCATGCTATGAAGTTCCCTCTAGCGATCTACGAGGAGGACAAAGAGAAGATTGACCAGTACCTTCAACGCTTCGAGGCTATGTCAGTTGCTATGGGTCTGGAGCGTGACAAATGGAATCTCAAGCTATCCCAGGGATTACGCGGGAATGGTTACGAGGTTTATTCTCACCTGCCACCAGGACATGAGAACAATTATGACGAGTTGAAGACGGCTTTGCTGAAACGTTTTGAAGTTACGTCCCATACCTACCGGAAAAAATTTCGAGGAGCGAAACGAGAACCGGGGGAGTTGTTCGCCGCCTATAGTCTGCGTCTGAAAGCATATCTCCATAAGTGGATGGATTTGGCTGGGTTTGCGCATGACTATGAGAGTCTGGAAGAGCTCACGGTAGTCGACCAGATGCGGAAGCAAATGTCGAAACCTCTCAGGACATTCTTGGGAGAACAAGGGGCGGAACGAATCGACATGGTGACGAAATTGGCAGAACGGTTCGCGAGGTTCATGGGGAGGCAACAGAGAACATTTCTACAAACACCAAAAGTCAGGAAAAACATAACCTGAAGAAAGCAAAAAGCACAGGAACTAAAAAGGCGGAACCATATGTCAAAACTTCAGAGGAGAGTTCGGAGAAGAAAAAGGGGGAATGCAAGAAAATTTCGAGCTCTACACATAAACGACCATGGTCGGAGAAGTGGTGTTCGATTTGTAAGTCACCTTCTCACAATACGAGGGATTGCAAATCGAAGGCTAAGAACCCTCACTTCGCGGCATGTCAAGTGACTTCAACGCAGGTGGACACTGACAATGCCAAGGTCGACAAGGAAGCTCACCACCAGGAGAGCTCACTCAAGTCCGGCACAAGAAAATCTAGGACAGGGAAATGGTGCAAACACTGCAGGTCGTATACACACAATGCTATTGACTGCAGGGGAAAGTCAGGAGACACTCAATTCGTCGTGTGCCCCGGAAAACCTAAGGTGGAGCCCACCGAACAGGTCGAGGCCGAAGAAGAGACTCCAGACCAGGAAAAACCACCTGTAGTGGAATTGGTAGAGGTTAACGGTCGTCAAGTGGAGTGTGTATACGACACAGGACTGGACGGGGAGGCCGTGATTTCTGCGGATCTGGTACATCCAGAACAATTCACAGGTGAAACCATGGAGATACAGCCTGCACAGAAGAGTGCTGTAGCCATGAAATTGCCCATTGCCAGAGTGGAGATTCGGTCAAGATATATCACCGGCACCATCAAGGCTGCGGTGTTGACTGATCACATTTTCCCCGTAATCCTCGGTTGCCGGTATGTCTTTCTGGGAATGCCCAGGGAGCCAATCCATATGGGAGCAATTCAGACTCGCTCTCAGACGAAAACGGATGAGGCAGAAGCCAATGTGACTAACCCACTGCCAGGGGAGTTGCGAACTGCCCAGAGTGAGGATGCTACTCTACGTCCTTGCTACAAAAAGCTGCAGAAAAGTGCTGATCCACCCAAACGGGGGCAGTACTATATGAAGAATAGGATACTCAACAGGAGAGCCGGAAGGGGAGACAACCTACATGGTCAGTTGGTGGTCCCAAAGGCTCATCGTTCCCAGATTCTTCATATGGGGCATACCATCTCATTCAGTGGGCATATGGGTATTGCCGCCACGATGCAGCGAATTTCCTGCCATTACTATTGGCCGGGAATGACAGGTGATGTGCGTCGGTATGTGAAGTCATGCCCTGAGTGCCAGAGGGTGGCACCGAAACACTGGACAGCGCCGGTGGTCTTGGGTGAAATGCCCATCATGAACTCTCCTTTCGAGAGGGTAGCCATCGATATTGTGGGTCCACTTCATAGGACTAGGAAGAGGAACATGTACATACTCACCATGGTGGATTGCTGTACTATGTGGGGTGAAGCCATACCGTTGACCAAGATTGACTCGAAACGAGTGGCGGACGCACTGATGGAGGCCTTTACTAGATTAGGCTTTCCTGATCAAATACTGACGGACAATGGGTCCCAGTTTTGTGGAAAACTTATGGAGGAGGTATTTAGGGTATTCCACTCTAACCATATCCATACCAGCCCTTACCACCCTCAAGCCAATGGACAAGTAGAGCGTTTCAACGGCACGTTGATGACAATGCTCAGGAAACTAGCGCAGGAAAAACCTGATAGGTGGGATGAATATATCCCAGCAGCACTCTTTGCCTATCGGGAAGTTCCTCATGGCTCAACAGGACTACCACCCGCTACGTTGCTGTTTGGTCGTCCAATCAAAGGACCGTTGGAAGCCATGTTGAGGAGTTGGACTGAAGAGGGGACATCAGAAGAAGTGATCTCTTCTTACAGATATGTGGAGGAACTGAAAGAAAAACTTCACAAGGGATGGACTCTGGTGAATCAAAACTTGAAAAAGGCCAGAAAAAGACATGCGGCTTACTACAATCGTAGGTCGAAAGACAGATCTCTAGAGGTGGGAGACAAAGTATTGTTGCTACTCCCAACGGGAAACAACAAACTGGAGATAGGTTGGCAAGGACCATTTCCCGTGGAAAGGGTGATATCCAGAACGAACTATCAGATCCGGATACGGGAAAGTCGAAGATTTTCCATATCAATCTCTTGCGGAAATACGAAGAGAGACCAGGAGAAAAAGCAGCTCACCTCCTGGCAATGGCAGTTGCAGTGGAGACAGAAGTGGGAACCAACGAGGGAAGGGAATATCCCATGGTACACCAGGAAACCTACAAGGATGTACAGGTGAACCCTGATCTGACTTCCCAGGAGAGGGAAAAGATTACCCAGGTTCTCGAGTCTCATAAGGAGATATTGACTGATAAACCAGGACGAACGAGGTTGGTGGAGTTTGAGATGACTTTGACCACTCAAGAGCCTGTTCGCCAAAAGGTTTACCCAGTGCCATTCTCTAAGGAAAAGGCCCTGGAGGAGGAAATACAGAAACTGTTGGAGGATGACGTGATTGCACCTTCCACATCCCCATACAATGCGGGGGTAGTTTTGTTACGAAAACCAAGTGGAGAACACCGGTTGTGTATAGACTACCGACTTCTGAACAGCCATACACAATTTCAGGTGGAACCTTTGCCGAATCCAACTCAGTTATTTGCGAGGCTCCATAAGGCAAGGTATTTCTCTAAGGTGGATCTGAGTCGCGGGTATTATCAGATTCCGGTCAAACCAGAGGTTAGACCGCTACTGGCCTTCAGTACCCCCAGTGGACATTATGAATTCAAGGTCATGCCATTTGGACTCAGCAATGCACCTAGTGTGTTTACTCGCATGCTGAGGACTTTACTAGATCCTTTAAAGGATCCGTCCATCATCTCATTCATGGATGATATTCTGATTTCCAGTGACAGTTTGGATGACCATTTACAATCCTTGGAAAGTGTTTTCAATAGGCTCAAGGAAGCAGGGCTTACAGCTCGCCCAACCAAGTGCATGATCGGCTACCAGACTCTGGAATTTCTAGGTCACACCATCACTCCAGGACACATTGTCCCAGAGGAAAAGAACCTAGAGAAAATCAGAACTGCTCCAAGGCCAAAAACGAAGAAGGATGTGTGATCGTTTCTCTCGTTGTGTGGGTTCTACCACAAATTTATCCCACATTTCACAGAACTGGGAGCTCCTTTAACAGAAACCTTGAAAAAGGGATTCCCAGACCAAATAGTTTGGACACCAGAATGTGAGAGTGCCTACAGTCAGTTGAAGGAGGCCTTGGTCAGCAAACCTGTGTTACAGCTCCCGGACCTTTCCAAATCATTTGTGTTGAGAACGGATGCAAGTGGGATTGGGATTGGGGCAGCATTGTTACAGGAAGGAAAAGACGATGCTTCAGTTTTGAAACCAGTGGCATACGCAAGCAAGAAACTTCTCCCGGCTGAGATGAATTATTCGACCGTTGAGAGAGAGTGTTTGGCTCTCGTATGGGCTGTACAAAAATTCCAGCCTTATTTGTATGGAGTTCAGTTTCGAGTTCAGTCGGATCATCAACCTTTGATATTCCTGGCCACTTCTCAGAAGCTCAACGCCCGTTTGATGCGGTGGTCGTTGCTACTTCAGCCATACCAATTACAGTGGAGTATATACCTGGGAAGGAAAATGTTGGAGCTGATTTCCTGTCTAGACATCCAGCTCCTGAAGAAGAGGAATAGATCATCTGGATTGAACCTCCAAGAAGAAAGAGTTGTTGCGGACTACTCTCTTAGGAGGGGGCCTATGTCACAGGATAAAGTAACTTGTCAGTCGATCAATGATAACCAAACCCGACATTATTTTGCTAACACAATTGACGCTTTTATGGTGAACAAACTGAGGACAATACGTCTGTACAGATTCTCGACACCTGGTCAACAGTGTGTATGAGATCAAAGGGAGTCACGTAGAGTTGTCTACACATAGTCGACAAGTTTGATGACAGGATGTTATTCGAGAGGTGTGTACTGGCGACATTTGTCTACCAAACGGAAGTGGGTCGTTGCAAGTGATAGACAGAATGCCTGCTAGAGGTCAGAAAGATTATGTAATGGGAGAAAGGTCTTTGGCTTACAGACAACCCGGATATTTGTTGGATGAGACAAAGAACTCCACAGATGAAAAGGAAAATTGACAGCTAATTGACTCTGGTTAGTCTGAAAACAGGAGGACAAAGCCAGATTCTGGACTGATTGGCGTCTGGACTTTCCGGTGACTCACTCAAGCACCTATATAAAACCCAGTGCAGTAAACAGGTGGATGGAGTCGAGGAAAACATTCTGAAGTATAGAATTGGGGATAATTCCCAGTTGTGGTATATTAGAGGGACTAGCCTATCTAAGTAGTGATAGTTATCCACGGACATAGATCCAATCGGATTGCCTAGTTTCTCGAGTAACAACAGGAATAGACATATGGTAGGCAATTAATTATATCTAACTTAAGAGTATGATTATGCATAGAGTACAGTACTGTGTAGTGATATAATGTATTAGGATTAGTGATAGAATGTTCTATAAGTGCGGTGACAGAAAGTATCATAGGAGCGTCGGCACTAGTATTCTATTTTGTGGCTTCAAGTAGCTTGTGTTATAGATCGTTTTACTCAGGAAGTTGAGGACAATGTAGTGGAATAATAATTAGAGAGATTAAGGATGGTTGAGAGGGAGGAGGGGAATGTGTAATGGTAGGATCTTCCAGTAGGGCATCTGCTGGGTTTCTACCCGTTCCGTTATTCTTTCCTGGTGTTGTCAGGTCTCAGATCATATGATTGATTTATTTGGCCGCATGACAGAGATCGGATCTCTGTTATAGATCTGAGTGCTGTTAATTGCATACAATCACCTAATTACGGTCAGGACTGAGTTGCCCTCACCATGATGTTATCGGCTCTACAGGTTCCATGTACAGTTCCCCTTGAGTGTTCTACGTGAGTGGGAGAGGGTTTACTTCGAAGAAGCAGTTTCAAAGTTTGACACAATGATGGCTCAGCATCTGAAGACAGAGGTTGCTGAGAGGCCGCTACATAGGGCTTATACCCAAGTTGGTTTGCGGGAACCTGACTTCTGCTGAGTGGAATTGTATGAACAGAAGTGTTGTGTTTAATGAGTGATAAGCTTCATCACCGAAGATTAATAACTCGCATACTAAAGACATATATATATATATATAGCTATATACACATCTACCTAACAAACATTAATAGGTTGTGTTCTAAAAGAGGGGAAAATGTTATAACCAGAAACTAATAAACAGTAGAGTTTCCCCAAGTGACATTTCAGTTAATTGGAGAACTATCAGTTCAAACAAATATTAGGAAACAGAGTAACTTCACCGTGTGGTGGAGTGGAGACCAAGATCAACAGTGTCTATCGGATTACCAGCATCCTGTTTGTTCGAGTGATTGGAGAAAGTCGTCATCTTCTGGGTGAGGTTCACTGTCCGGAAAAAATGGTGCTGTTGTGTGCTAAGCACTATGATGTTACAGACTTTGCTTCTAAATCACTGGTCTACCATTAGAATACACGTCACACATTCTACACCTTATACACACATACACTTCTCCTACATATACTCTTTGCTTTAATAAATTTCTTGTTTTTATTTGTTGAAGCGAGAGTTGTCAAGTATGTTATGTTGGGGAAGAATGAGAGGGGGCATGATCCAGGGGTGAGTAAGAGTGAGAGGAAGGTGTCTTCAGATTGAGGGAGTGTGTGGACGGAGTCTGCTGGATATCTCCAGAATAGAGATATTGAATTAAAACAAATGTGGGTATCGATTCTCTTCACTCCAGGGACGACACTAAAGTGGTAAAGAAGAACAAGTAACTAATACGACATTCATTCGTTACACACACACTACACAGCCATCAGATGTGTATCAGCTTGACTCCTTATTGTCCACGCCCCACTTCCATATAAAAGTATAGGTTCTATGTAGCACTTCAACCCTCTTTTCCTCGTTTTAATTGATATCATTTTATTGGCCAGTATGTTTTTCATCTCGCAATAGGCTACCTTCGCCATGGCAATTCTTGTTCTAATCTCTTCAAGGCATCTCCCATCAGATGTTATGACTGTTCCGAGATAACTGTACCGATTCACTTGTTTAAGAATATGCCCATTTACTTGTATATTACATTGTGGCATTTCTTCCTTCCTAGTGACGACCATAATCTGTGTCTTCTTACAATTCAATTCTTACCCCAGTTGATCACTGTGTGCACCAACCGCATCTACTAAATTGTGCAGGTCCTGTTCATTGTCTGCAATCAAGACTGTATCATCTGCGTATCTAATGTTATTGATGTATCGTCCCCCAATGTTGATTCCTTCAATATCTTCTATATTTCTGAAAATATCTTCACTGTACAGGGAAAAAAAAGATCTGGAAACATTCCACATCCCTGTCTCACACCTCTCTTAATAGGCTGATGTTGACCTACTTCATTATCAATTCTTATGGCAGCTTGTTGTTTCCAATACATGTTTTTTACAAGTCTAAGGTCTTTTCCATCAAGTTGTAGATCTTCAGGCATCCTTATCATGTCGACATGTCTTACTTTATCGAAAGCCTTTGTGTAGT
>JACEFZ010002115.1:30000-31584 GCA_014155875.1 Cepaea nemoralis
TTTCACGTTATATTTCTCACAAGTGGAATTGACTTATTTTTCTTCATCTTCTGTTATAACATTGCACGGCAGGTCTGCAGATAATACTTTTGAAATGGTTTCTTCGTTCTCTACTTCTCGGCATATATTGTCAATGCATCTTATAAAGAGCTGAAGGAGAGAGCAAACGTCCAATTTTACTTCTAAAGGATTTGATTTACATTCCCTTGTTATTACGCAACTTTTGCTCGACTTAATACACGTTCGCAAACATTAATTAGAAGTTTGCTTAATTTTATTTTGCTTATTCCATATTTTCTTAAATAATCCCACAGCATGTAGTTCTTGGTTTTACATATGAAGTCAGGGGATGCGAAAGCTGGACACACGAAAGGTGCTAGACGCAATGGAAGACAAAGATAAACAGAAAGACAGACCGATAGACAGACTAGCAAACAGAACTTTGAGAGACACAATGGGAGAAAGAGAGACTAAGACAGACAGACAGACAGACAGACAGACAGACAGACAGACAGACAGACAGACAGACAGACAGACATAGACACAGAAAGAAAGACACAAAGACACAAAGAAAAGAAAGAATCGCGTCTGTAAGCCCTTAGCCAAATGGCAAATTACTGAACGTAAAATTGCCCAGAAAGACACACAGGGGCTGCTGACAATATCCTGCAGCGTCTGCTGTTTAAAGTCAATGGTAGTTTTACAGACTCGTGTCTTCTTGCTGACATAAGTGTGGTTTATCCGACTGAACAGCACACGCCTCTGCATAGCTTTACTGGATTAACTGTCATAGGATGATTAATCGTAATAAAACGACTTCCCGTGTCTAGGCTTATATATCGCCAAAATGTTGTCATTTCGTTATAGTACAGCATGCCTGCTACTATATTAACAACTTAAAAGTCATAATTATAACCCTCCTCCACCCCCAATTTTTCTGTCATTCATTTTTGTTAGGTCCAATCATCATCATCACCAAGTGCCATGCCGACTGGCGTAGGCGTTCATGACTCTCCACAGATCTCGATCTTTGGTTTTCTGGATCAACTCCACTGTTGATTATTATATTCAATGATAGCGACTTATTGCATAAGACATTCCCTATTTTCTGAAATGCAGCCTTTGCTTGCCCTATTTTTCTCTTAATCTCTGTTGTGCATCTTCCATCTGATGTTATAAATGCCTCTAGATATTTAAAACTATCCACTTAGTGATGCATTTTCCCTTCTATCTCTATTTCACATTTTGGTGTTACTTTTTTCTTTGGTATCACCATTGTTACTGTTTTCTTGATATTCAAGGAGAGTCATTTCTGTCCAAACCTACTCTTTATTTGGCACATAATCTCTTAATAACCTTTGGTTATTTGTAAGGGAAAGCTCATAGAAATTCTCTTTGTCTGAAAAATGTCCGGATACAAGAAAAATGGCGGATTATTGAAAATGATGGCTCCTTCCTGCGGTTCTAGGGATAGCTGACATGCCAGCATTTTCCCTTTTACCTTTGGGGAGCCTTTTTTTTTCCCAATTTTCCCTTTTTTAAGGGAAAAAATGCTTTTTGATTTTTTATTAAAAATTTTCTAAC